>JAKKIB010000330.1:615000-700114 GCA_023089585.1 Melophagus ovinus | reverse complement strand
GGTGGTAGTGGTAGTGGTAGTGGTAGTGGTAGTGGTAGTGGTAGTGGTAGTGGTAGTGGTAGTGGTAGTGGTAGTGGTAGTGGTAGTGGTAGTGGTAGTGGTAGTGGTAGTGGTAGTGGTAGTGGTAGTGGTAGTGGTAGTGGTAGTGGTAGTGGTAGTGGTAGTGGTAGTGGTAGTGGTAGTGGTAGTGGTAGTGGTAGTGGTAGTGGTAGTGGTAGTGGTAGTGGTAGTGGTAGTGGTAGTGGTAGTGGTAGTGGTAGTGGTAGTGGTAGTGGTAGTGGTAGTGGTAGTGGTAGTGGTAGTGGTAGTGGTAGTGGTAGTGGTAGTGGGTAGTGGTAGTGGTAGTGGTAGTGGTAGTGGTAGTGGTAGTGGTAGTGGTAGTGGTAGTGGTAGTGGTAGTGGTAGTGGTAGTGGTAGTGGTAGTGGTAGTGGTAGTGGTAGTGGTAGTGGTAGTGGTAGTGGTAGTGGTAGTGGTAGTGGTAGTGGTAGTGGTAGTGGTAGTGGTAGTGGTAGTGGTAGTGGTAGTGGTAGTGGTAGTGGTAGTGGTAGTGGTAGTGGTAGTGGTAGTGGTAGTGGTAGTGGTAGTGGTAGTGGTAGTGGTAGTGGTAGTGGTAGTGGTAGTGGTAGTGGTAGTGGTAGTGGTAGTGGTAGTGGTAGTGGTAGTGGTAGTGGTAGTGGTAGTGGTAGTGGTAGTGGTAGTGGTAGTGGTAGTGGTAGTGGTAGTGGTAGTGGTAGTGGTAGTGGTAGTGGTAGTGGTAGTGGTAGTGGTAGTGGTAGTGGTAGTGGTAGTGGTAGTGGTAGTGGTAGTGGTAGTGGTAGTGGTAGTGGTAGTGGTAGTGGTAGTGGTAGTGGTAGTGGTAGTGGTAGTGGTAGTGGTAGTGGTAGTGGTAGTGGTAGTGGTAGTGGTAGTGGTAGTGGTAGTGGTAGTGGTAGTGGTAGTGGTAGTGGTAGTGGTAGTGGTAGTGGTAGTGGTAGTGGTAGTGGTAGTGGTAGTGGTAGTGGTAGTGGTAGTGGTAGTGGTAGTGGTAGTGGTAGTGGTAGTGGTAGTGGTAGTGGTAGTGGTAGTGGTAGTGGTAGTGGTAGTGGTAGTGGTAGTGGTAGTGGTAGTGGTAGTGGTAGTGGTAGTGGTAGTGGTAGTGGTAGTGGTAGTGGTAGTGGTAGTGGTAGTGGTAGTGGTAGTGGTAGTGGTAGTGGTAGTGGTAGTGGTAGTGGTAGTGGTAGTGGTAGTGGTAGTGGTAGTGGTAGTGGTAGTGGTAGTGGTAGTGGTAGTGGTAGTGGTAGTGGTAGTGGTAGTGGTAGTGGTAGTGGTAGTGGTAGTGGTAGTGGTAGTGGTAGTGGTAGTGGTAGTGGTAGTGGTAGTGGTAGTGGTAGTGGTAGTGGTAGTGGTAGTGGTAGTGGTAGTGGTAGTGGTAGTGGTAGTGGTAGTGGTAGTGGTAGTGGTAGTGGTAGTGGTAGTGGTAGTGGTAGTGGTAGTGGTAGTGGTAGTGGTAGTGGTAGTGGTAGTGGTAGTGGTAGTGGTAGTGGTAGTGGTAGTGGTAGTGGTAGTGGTAGTGGTAGTGGTAGTGGTAGTGGTAGTGGTAGTGGTAGTGGTAGTGGTAGTGGTAGTGGTAGTGTGGTAGTGGTAGTGGTAGTGGTAGTGGTAGTGGTAGTGGTAGTGGTAGTGGTAGTGGTAGTGGTAGTGGTAGTGGTAGTGGTAGTGGTAGTGGTAGTGGTAGTGGTAGTGGTAGTGGTAGTGGTAGTGGTAGTGGTAGTGGTAGTGGTAGTGGTAGTGGTAGTGGTAGTGGTAGTGGTAGTGGTAGTGGTAGTGGTAGTGGTAGTGGTAGTGGTAGTGGTAGTGGTAGTGGTAGTGGTAGTGGTAGTGGTAGTGGTAGTGGTAGTGGTAGTGGTAGTGGTAGTGGTAGTGGTAGTGGTAGTGGTAGTGGTAGTGGTAGTGGTAGTGGTAGTGGTAGTGGTAGTGGTAGTGGTAGTGGTAGTGGTAGTGGTAGTGGTAGTGGTAGTGGTAGTGGTAGTGGTAGTGGTAGTGGTAGTGGTAGTGGTAGTGGTAGTGGTAGTGGTAGTGGTAGTGGTAGTGGTAGTGGTAGTGGTAGTGGTAGTGGTAGTGGTAGTGGTAGTGGTAGTGGTAGTGGTAGTGGTAGTGGTAGTGGTAGTGGTAGTGGTAGTGGTAGTGGTAGTGGTAGTGGTAGTGGTAGTGGTAGTGGTAGTGGTAGTGGTAGTGGTAGTGGTAGTGGTAGTGGTAGTGGTAGTGGTAGTGGTAGTGGTAGTGGTAGTGGTAGTGGTAGTGGTAGTGGTAGTGGTAGTGGTAGTGGTAGTGGTAGTGGTAGTGGTAGTGGTAGTGGTAGTGGTAGTGGTAGTGGTAGTGGTAGTGGTAGTGGTAGTGGTAGTGGTAGTGGTAGTGGTAGTGGTAGTGGTAGTGGTAGTGGTAGTGGTAGTGGTAGTGGTAGTGGTAGTGGTAGTGGTAGTGGTAGTGGTAGTAGTGGTAGTGGTAGTGGTAGTGGTAGTGGTAGTGGTAGTGGTAGTGGTAGTGGTAGTGGTAGTGGTAGTGGTAGTGGTAGTGGTAGTGGTAGTGGTAGTGGTAGTGGTAGTGGTAGTGGTAGTGGTAGTGGTAGTGGTAGTGGTAGTGGTAGTGGTAGTGGTAGTGGTAGTGGTAGTGGTAGTGGTAGTGGTAGTGGTAGTGGTAGTGGTAGTGGTAGTGGTAGTGGTAGTGGTAGTGGTAGTGGTAGTGGTAGTGGTAGTGGTAGTGGTAGTGGTAGTGGTAGTGGTAGTGGTAGTGGTAGTGGTAGTGGTAGTGGTAGTGGTAGTGGTAGTGGTAGTGGTAGTGGTAGTGGTAGTGGTAGTGGTAGTGGTAGTGGTAGTGGTAGTGGTAGTGGTAGTGGTAGTGGTAGTGGTAGTGGTAGTGGTAGTGGTAGTGGTAGTGGTAGTGGTAGTGGTAGTGGTAGTGGTAGTGGTAGTGGTAGTGGTAGTGGTAGTGGTAGTGGTAGTGGTAGTGGTAGTGGTAGTGGTAGTGGTAGTGGTAGTGGTAGTGGTAGTGGTAGTGGTAGTGGTAGTGGTAGTGGTAGTGGTAGTGGTAGTGGTAGTGGTAGTGGTAGTGGTAGTGGTAGTGGTAGTGGTAGTGGTAGTGGTAGTGGTAGTGGTAGTGGTAGTGGTAGTGGTAGTGGTAGTGGTAGTGGTAGTGGTAGTGGTAGTGGTAGTGGTAGTGGTAGTGGTAGTGGTAGTGGTAGTGGTAGTGGTAGTGGTAGTGGTAGTGGTAGTGGTAGTGGTAGTGGTAGTGGTAGTGGTAGTGGTAGTGGTAGTGGTAGTGGTAGTGGTAGTGGTAGTGGTAGTGGTAGTGGTAGTGGTAGTGGTAGTGGTAGTGGTAGTGGTAGTGGTAGTGGTAGTGGTAGTGGTAGTGGTAGTGGTAGTGGTAGTGGTAGTGGTAGTGGTAGTGGTAGTGGTAGTGGTAGTGGTAGTGGTAGTGGTAGTGGTAGTGGTAGTGGTAGTGGTAGTGGTAGTGGTAGTGGTAGTGGTAGTGGTAGTGGTAGTGGTAGTGGTAGTGGTAGTGGTAGTGGTAGTGGTAGTGGTAGTGTGGTAGTGGTAGTGGTAGTGGTAGTGGTAGTGGTAGTGGTAGTGGTAGTGGTAGTGGTAGTGGTAGTGGTAGTGGTAGTGGTAGTGGTAGTGGTAGTGGTAGTGGTAGTGGTAGTGGTAGTGGTAGTGGTAGTGGTAGTGGTAGTGGTAGTGGTAGTGGTAGTGGTAGTGGTAGTGGTAGTGGTAGTGGTAGTGGTAGTGGTAGTGGTAGTGGTAGTGGTAGTGGTAGTGGTAGTGGTAGTGGTAGTGGTAGTGGTAGTGGTAGTGGTAGTGGTAGTGGTAGTGGTAGTGGTAGTGGTAGTGGTAGTGGTAGTGGTAGTGGTAGTGGTAGTGGTAGTGGTAGTGGTAGTGGTAGTGGTAGTGGTAGTGGTAGTGGTAGTGGTAGTGGTAGTGGTAGTGGTAGTGGTAGTGGTAGTGGTAGTGGTAGTGGTAGTGGTAGTGGTAGTGGTAGTGGTAGTGGTAGTGGTAGTGGTAGTGGTAGTGGTAGTGGTAGTGGTAGTGGTAGTGGTAGTGGTAGTGGTAGTGGTAGTGGTAGTGGTAGTGGTAGTGGTAGTGGTAGTGGTAGTGGTAGTGGTAGTGGTAGTGGTAGTGGTAGTGGTAGTGGTAGTGGTAGTGGTAGTGGTAGTGGTAGTGGTAGTGGTAGTGGTAGTGGTAGTGGTAGTGGTAGTGGTAGTGGTAGTGGTAGTGGTAGTGGTAGTGGTAGTGGTAGTGGTAGTGGTAGTGGTAGTGGTAGTGGTAGTGGTAGTGGTAGTGGTAGTGGTAGTGGTAGTGGTAGTGGTAGTGGTAGTGGTAGTGGTAGTGGTAGTGGTAGTGGTAGTGGTAGTGGTAGTGGTAGTGGTAGTGGTAGTGGTAGTGGTAGTGGTAGTGGTAGTGGTAGTGGTAGTGGTAGTGGTAGTGGTAGTGGTAGTGGTAGTGGTAGTGGTAGTGGTAGTGGTAGTGGTAGTGGTAGTGGTAGTGGTAGTGGTAGTGGTAGTGGTAGTGGTAGTGGTAGTGGTAGTGGTAGTGGTAGTGGTAGTGGTAGTGGTAGTGGTAGTGGTAGTGGTAGTGGTAGTGGTAGTGGTAGTGGTAGTGGTAGTGGTAGTGGTAGTGGTAGTGGTAGTGGTAGTGGTAGTGGTAGTGGTAGTGGTAGTGGTAGTGGTAGTGGTAGTGGTAGTGGTAGTGGTAGTGGTAGTGGTAGTGGTAGTGGTAGTGGTAGTGGTAGTGGTAGTGGTAGTGGTAGTGGTAGTGGTAGTGGTAGTGGTAGTGGTAGTGGTAGTGGTAGTGGTAGTGGTAGTGGTAGTGGTAGTGGTAGTGGTAGTGGTAGTGGTAGTGGTAGTGGTAGTGGTAGTGGTAGTGGTAGTGGTAGTGGTAGTGGTAGTGGTAGTGGTAGTGGTAGTGGTAGTGGTAGTGGTAGTGGTAGTGGTAGTGGTAGTGGTAGTGGTAGTGGTAGTGGTAGTGGTAGTGGTAGTGGTAGTGGTAGTGGTAGTGGTAGTGGTAGTGGTAGTGGTAGTGGTAGTGGTAGTGGTAGTGGTAGTGGTAGTGGTAGTGGTAGTGGTAGTGGTAGTGGTAGTGGTAGTGGTAGTGGTAGTGGTAGTGGTAGTGGTAGTGGTAGTGGTAGTGGTAGTGGTAGTGGTAGTGGTAGTGGTAGTGGTAGTGGTAGTGGTAGTGGTAGTGGTAGTGGTAGTGGTAGTGGTAGTGGTAGTGGTAGTGGTAGTGGTAGTGGTAGTGGTAGTGGTAGTGGTAGTGGTAGTGGTAGTGGTAGTGGTAGTGGTAGTGGTAGTGGTAGTGGTAGTGGTAGTGGTAGTGGTAGTGGTAGTGGTAGTGGTAGTGGTAGTGGTAGTGGTAGTGGTGGTAGTGGTAGTGGTAGTGGTAGTGGTAGTGGTAGTGGTAGTGGTAGTGGTAGTGGTAGTGGTAGTGGTAGTGGTAGTGGTAGTGGTAGTGGTAGTGGTAGTGGTAGTGGTAGTGGTAGTGGTAGTGGTAGTGGTAGTGGTAGTGGTAGTGGTAGTGGTAGTGGTAGTGGTAGTGGTAGTGGTAGTGGTAGTGGTAGTGGTAGTGGTAGTGGTAGTGGTAGTGGTAGTGGTAGTGGTAGTGGTAGTGGTAGTGGTAGTGGTAGTGGTAGTGGTAGTGGTAGTGGTAGTGGTAGTGGTAGTGGTAGTGGTAGTGGTAGTGGTAGTGGTAGTGGTAGTGGTAGTGGTAGTGGTAGTGGTAGTGGTAGTGGTAGTGGTAGTGGTAGTGGTAGTGGTAGTGGTAGTGGTAGTGGTAGTGGTAGTGGTAGTGGTAGTGGTAGTGGTAGTGGTAGTGGTAGTGGTAGTGGTAGTGGTAGTGGTAGTGGTAGTGGTAGTGGTAGTGGTAGTGGTAGTGGTAGTGGTAGTGGTAGTGGTAGTGGTAGTGGTAGTGGTAGTGGTAGTGGTAGTGGTAGTGGTAGTGGTAGTGGTAGTGGTAGTGGTAGTGGTAGTGGTAGTGGTAGTGGTAGTGGTAGTGGTAGTGGTAGTGGTAGTGGTAGTGGTAGTGGTAGTGGTAGTGGTAGTGGTAGTGGTAGTGGTAGTGGTAGTGGTAGTGGTAGTGGTAGTGGTAGTGGTAGTGGTAGTGGTAGTGGTAGTGTGGTAGTGGTAGTGGTAGTGGTAGTGGTAGTGGTAGTGGTAGTGGTAGTGGTAGTGGTAGTGGTAGTGGTAGTGGTAGTGGTAGTGGTAGTGGTAGTGGTAGTGGTAGTGGTAGTGGTAGTGGTAGTGGTAGTGGTAGTGGTAGTGGTAGTGGTAGTGGTAGTGGTAGTGGTAGTGGTAGTGGTAGTGGTAGTGGTAGTGGTAGTGGTAGTGGTAGTGGTAGTGGTAGTGGTAGTGGTAGTGGTAGTGGTAGTGGTAGTGGTAGTGGTAGTGGTAGTGGTAGTGGTAGTGGTAGTGGTAGTGGTAGTGGTAGTGGTAGTGGTAGTGGTAGTGGTAGTGGTAGTGGTAGTGGTAGTGGTAGTGGTAGTGGTAGTGGTAGTGGTAGTGGTAGTGGTAGTGGTAGTGGTAGTGGTAGTGGTAGTGGTAGTGGTAGTGGTAGTGGTAGTGGTAGTGGTAGTGGTAGTGGTAGTGGTAGTGGTAGTGGTAGTGGTAGTGGTAGTGGTAGTGGTAGTGGTAGTGGTAGTGGTAGTGGTAGTGGTAGTGGTAGTGGTAGTGGTAGTGGTAGTGGTAGTGGTAGTGGTAGTGGTAGTGGTAGTGGTAGTGGTAGTGGTAGTGGTAGTGGTAGTGGTAGTGGTAGTGGTAGTGGTAGTGGTAGTGGTAGTGGTAGTGGTAGTGGTAGTGGTAGTGGTAGTGGTAGTGGTAGTGGTAGTGGTAGTGGTAGTGGTAGTGGTAGTGGTAGTGGTAGTGGTAGTGGTAGTGGTAGTGGTAGTGGTAGTGGTAGTGGTAGTGGTAGTGGTAGTGGTAGTGGTAGTGGTAGTGGTAGTGGTAGTGGTAGTGGTAGTGGTAGTGGTAGTGGTAGTGGTAGTGGTAGTGGTAGTGGTAGTGGTAGTGGTAGTGGTAGTGGTAGTGGTAGTGGTAGTGGTAGTGGTAGTGGTAGTGGTAGTGGTAGTGGTAGTGGTAGTGGTAGTGGTAGTGGTAGTGGTAGTGGTAGTGGTAGTGGTAGTGGTAGTGGTAGTGGTAGTGGTAGTGGTAGTGGTAGTGGTAGTGGTAGTGGTAGTGGTAGTGGTAGTGGTAGTGGTAGTGGTAGTGGTAGTGGTAGTGGTAGTGGTAGTGGTAGTGGTAGTGGTAGTGGTAGTGGTAGTGGTAGTGGTAGTGGTAGTGGTAGTGGTAGTGGTAGTGGTAGTGGTAGTGGTAGTGGTAGTGGTAGTGGTAGTGGTAGTGGTAGTGGTAGTGGTAGTGGTAGTGGTAGTGGTAGTGGTAGTGGTAGTGGTAGTGGTAGTGGTAGTGGTAGTGGTAGTGGTAGTGGGTGGTAGTGGTAGTGGTAGTGGTAGTGGTAGTGGTAGTGGTAGTGGTAGTGGTAGTGGTAGTGGTAGTGGTAGTGGTAGTGGTAGTGGTAGTGGTAGTGGTAGTGGTAGTGGTAGTGGTAGTGGTAGTGGTAGTGGTAGTGGTAGTGGTAGTGGTAGTGGTAGTGGTAGTGGTAGTGGTAGTGGTAGTGGTAGTGGTAGTGGTAGTGGTAGTGGTAGTGGTAGTGGTAGTGGTAGTGGTAGTGGTAGTGGTAGTGGTAGTGGTAGTGGTAGTGGTAGTGGTAGTGGTAGTGGTAGTGGTAGTGGTAGTGGTAGTGGTAGTGGTAGTGGTAGTGGTAGTGGTAGTGGTAGTGGTAGTGGTAGTGGTAGTGGTAGTGGTAGTGGTAGTGGTAGTGGTAGTGGTAGTGGTAGTGGTAGTGGTAGTGGTAGTGGTAGTGGTAGTGGTAGTGGTAGTGGTAGTGGTAGTGGTAGTGGTAGTGGTAGTGGTAGTGGTAGTGGTAGTGGTAGTGGTAGTGGTAGTGGTAGTGGTAGTGGTAGTGGTAGTGGTAGTGGTAGTGGTAGTGGTAGTGGTAGTGGTAGTGGTAGTGGTAGTGGTAGTGGTAGTGGTAGTGGTAGTGGTAGTGGTAGTGGTAGTGGTAGTGGTAGTGGTAGTGGTAGTGGTAGTGGTAGTGGTAGTGGTAGTGGTAGTGGTAGTGGTAGTGGTAGTGGTAGTGGTAGTGGTAGTGGTAGTGGTAGTGGTAGTGGTAGTGGTAGTGGTAGTGGTAGTGGTAGTGGTAGTGGTAGTGGTAGTGGTAGTGGTAGTGGTAGTGGTAGTGGTAGTGGTAGTGGTAGTGGTAGTGGTAGTGGTAGTGGTAGTGGTAGTGGTAGTGGTAGTGGTAGTGGTAGTGGTAGTGGTAGTGGTAGTGGTAGTGGTAGTGGTAGTGGTAGTGGTAGTGGTAGTGGTAGTGGTAGTGGTAGTGGTAGTGGTAGTGGTAGTGGTAGTGGTAGTGGTAGTGGTAGTGGTAGTGGTAGTGGTAGTGGTAGTGGTAGTGGTAGTGGTAGTGGTAGTGGTAGTGGTAGTGGTAGTGGTAGTGGTAGTGGTAGTGGTAGTGGTAGTGGTAGTGGTAGTGGTAGTGGTAGTGGTAGTGGTAGTGGTAGTGGTAGTGGTAGTGGTAGTGGTAGTGGTAGTGGTAGTGGTAGTGGTAGTGGTAGTGGTAGTGGTAGTGGTAGTGGTAGTGGTAGTGGTAGTGGTAGTGGTAGTGGTAGTGGTAGTGGTAGTGGTAGTGGTAGTGGTAGTGGTAGTGGTAGTGGTAGTGGTAGTGGTAGTGGTAGTGGTAGTGGTAGTGGTAGTGGTAGTGGTAGTGGTAGTGGTAGTGGTAGTGGTAGTGGTAGTGGTAGTGGTAGTGGTAGTGGTAGTGGTAGTGGTAGTGGTAGTGGTAGTGGTAGTGGTAGTGGTAGTGGTAGTGGTAGTGGTAGTGGTAGTGGTAGTGGTAGTGGTAGTGGTAGTGGTAGTGGTAGTGGTAGTGGTAGTGGTAGTGGTAGTGGTAGTGGTAGTGGTAGTGGTAGTGGTAGTGGTAGTGGTAGTGGTAGTGGTAGTGGTAGTGGTAGTGGTAGTGGTAGTGGTAGTGGTAGTGGTAGTGGTAGTGGTAGTGGTAGTGGTAGTGGTAGTGGTAGTGGTAGTGGTAGTGGTAGTGGTAGTGGTAGTGGTAGTGGTAGTGGTAGTGGTAGTGGTAGTGGTAGTGGTAGTGGTAGTGGTAGTGGTAGTGGTAGTGGTAGTGGTAGTGGTAGTGGTAGTGGTAGTGGTAGTGGTAGTGGTAGTGGTAGTGGTAGTGGTAGTGGTAGTGGTAGTGGTAGTGGTAGTGGTAGTGGTAGTGGTAGTGGTAGTGGTAGTGGTAGTGGTAGTGGTAGTGGTAGTGGTAGTGGTAGTGGTAGTGGTAGTGGTAGTGGTAGTGGTAGTGGTAGTGGTAGTGGTAGTGGTAGTGGTAGTGGTAGTGGTAGTGGTAGTGGTAGTGGTAGTGGTAGTGGTAGTGGTAGTGGTAGTGGTAGTGGTAGTGGTAGTGGTAGTGGTAGTGGTAGTGGTAGTGGTAGTGGTAGTGGTAGTGGTAGTGGTAGTGGTAGTGGTAGTGGTAGTGGTAGTGGTAGTGGTAGTGGTAGTGGTAGTGGTAGTGGTAGTGGTAGTGGTAGTGGTAGTGGTAGTGGTAGTGGTAGTGGTAGTGGTAGTGGTAGTGGTAGTGGTAGTGGTAGTGGTAGTGGTAGTGGTAGTGGTAGTGGTAGTGGTAGTGGTAGTGGTAGTGGTAGTGGTAGTGGTAGTGGTAGTGGTAGTGGTAGTGGTAGTGGTAGTGGTAGTGGTAGTGGTAGTGGTAGTGGTAGTGGTAGTGGTAGTGGTAGTGGTAGTGGTAGTGGTAGTGGTAGTGGTAGTGGTAGTGGTAGTGGTAGTGGTAGTGGTAGTGGTAGTGGTAGTGGTAGTGGTAGTGGTAGTGGTAGTGGTAGTGGTAGTGGTAGTGGTAGTGGTAGTGGTAGTGGTAGTGGTAGTGGTAGTGGTAGTGGTAGTGGTAGTGGTAGTGGTAGTGGTAGTGGTAGTGGTAGTGGTAGTGGTAGTGGTAGTGGTAGTGGTAGTGGTAGTGGTAGTGGTAGTGGTAGTGGTAGTGGTAGTGGTAGTGGTAGTGGTAGTGGTAGTGGTAGTGGTAGTGGTAGTGGTAGTGGTAGTGGTAGTGGTAGTGGTAGTGGTAGTGGTAGTGGTAGTGGTAGTGGTAGTGGTAGTGGTAGTGGTAGTGGTAGTGGTAGTGGTAGTGGTAGTGGTAGTGGTAGTGGTAGTGGTAGTGGTAGTGGTAGTGGTAGTGGTAGTGGTAGTGGTAGTGGTAGTGGTAGTGGTAGTGGTAGTGGTAGTGGTAGTGGTAGTGGTAGTGGTAGTGGTAGTGGTAGTGGTAGTGGTAGTGGTAGTGGTAGTGGTAGTGGTAGTGGTAGTGGTAGTGGTAGTGGTAGTGGTAGTGGTAGTGGTAGTGGTAGTGGTAGTGGTAGTGGTAGTGGTAGTGGTAGTGGTAGTGGTAGTGGTAGTGGTAGTGGTAGTGGTAGTGGTAGTGGTAGTGGTAGTGGTAGTGGTAGTGGTAGTGGTAGTGGTAGTGGTAGTGGTAGTGGTAGTGGTAGTGGTAGTGGTAGTGGTAGTGGTAGTGGTAGTGGTAGTGGTAGTGGTAGTGGTAGTGGTAGTGGTAGTGGTAGTGGTAGTGGTAGTGGTAGTGGTAGTGGGTGGTAGTGGTAGTGGTAGTGGTAGTGGTAGTGGTAGTGGTAGTGGTAGTGGTAGTGGTAGTGGTAGTGGTAGTGGTAGTGGTAGTGGTAGTGGTAGTGGTAGTGGTAGTGGTAGTGGTAGTGGTAGTGGTAGTGGTAGTGGTAGTGGTAGTGGTAGTGGTAGTGGTAGTGGTAGTGGTAGTGGTAGTGGTAGTGGTAGTGGTAGTGGTAGTGGTAGTGGTAGTGGTAGTGGTAGTGGTAGTGGTAGTGGTAGTGGTAGTGGTAGTGGTAGTGGTAGTGGTAGTGGTAGTGGTAGTGGTAGTGGTAGTGGTAGTGGTAGTGGTAGTGGTAGTGGTAGTGGTAGTGGTAGTGGTAGTGGTAGTGGTAGTGGTAGTGGTAGTGGTAGTGGTAGTGGTAGTGGTAGTGGTAGTGGTAGTGGTAGTGGTAGTGGTAGTGGTAGTGGTAGTGGTAGTGGTAGTGGTAGTGGTAGTGGTAGTGGTAGTGGTAGTGGTAGTGGTAGTGGTAGTGGTAGTGGTAGTGGTAGTGGTAGTGGTAGTGGTAGTGGTAGTGGTAGTGGTAGTGGTAGTGGTAGTGGTAGTGGTAGTGGTAGTGGTAGTGGTAGTGGTAGTGGTAGTGGTAGTGGTAGTGGTAGTGGTAGTGGTAGTGGTAGTGGTAGTGGTAGTGGTAGTGGTAGTGGTAGTGGTAGTGGTAGTGGTAGTGGTAGTGGTAGTGGTAGTGGTAGTGGTAGTGGTAGTGGTAGTGGTAGTGGTAGTGGTAGTGGTAGTGGTAGTGGTAGTGGTAGTGGTAGTGGTAGTGGTAGTGGTAGTGGTAGTGGTAGTGGTAGTGGTAGTGGTAGTGGTAGTGGTAGTGGTAGTGGTAGTGGTAGTGGTAGTGGTAGTGGTAGTGGTAGTGGTAGTGGTAGTGGTAGTGGTAGTGGTAGTGGTAGTGGTAGTGGTAGTGGTAGTGGTAGTGGTAGTGGTAGTGGTAGTGGTAGTGGTAGTGGTAGTGGTAGTGGTAGTGGTAGTGGTAGTGGTAGTGGTAGTGGTAGTGGTAGTGGTAGTGGTAGTGGTAGTGGTAGTGGTAGTGGTAGTGGTAGTGGTAGTGGTAGTGGTAGTGGTAGTGGTAGTGGTAGTGGTAGTGGTAGTGGTAGTGGTAGTGGTAGTGGTAGTGGTAGTGGTAGTGGTAGTGGTAGTGGTAGTGGTAGTGGTAGTGGTAGTGGTAGTGGTAGTGGTAGTGGTAGTGGTAGTGGTAGTGGTAGTGGTAGTGGTAGTGGTAGTGGTAGTGGTAGTGGTAGTGGTAGTGGTAGTGGTAGTGGTAGTGGTAGTGGTAGTGGTAGTGGTAGTGGTAGTGGTAGTGGTAGTGGTAGTGGTAGTGGTAGTGGTAGTGGTAGTGGTAGTGGTAGTGGTAGTGGTAGTGGTAGTGGTAGTGGTAGTGGTAGTGGTAGTGGTAGTGGTAGTGGTAGTGGTAGTGGTAGTGGTAGTGGTAGTGGTAGTGGTAGTGGTAGTGGTAGTGGTAGTGGTAGTGGTAGTGGTAGTGGTAGTGGTAGTGGTAGTGGTAGTGGTAGTGGTAGTGGTAGTGGTAGTGGTAGTGGTAGTGGTAGTGGTAGTGGTAGTGGTAGTGGTAGTGGTAGTGGTAGTGGTAGTGGTAGTGGTAGTGGTAGTGGTAGTGGTAGTGGTAGTGGTAGTGGTAGTGGTAGTGGTAGTGGTAGTGGTAGTGGTAGTGGTAGTGGTAGTGGTAGTGGTAGTGGTAGTGGTAGTGGTAGTGGTAGTGGTAGTGGTAGTGGTAGTGGTAGTGGTAGTGGTAGTGGTAGTGGTAGTGGTAGTGGTAGTGGTAGTGGTAGTGGTAGTGGTAGTGGTAGTGGTAGTGGTAGTGGTAGTGGTAGTGGTAGTGGTAGTGGTAGTGGTAGTGGTAGTGGTAGTGGTAGTGGTAGTGGTAGTGGTAGTGGTAGTGGTAGTGGTAGTGGTAGTGGTAGTGGTAGTGGTAGTGGTAGTGGTAGTGGTAGTGGTAGTGGTAGTGGTAGTGGTAGTGGTAGTGGTAGTGGTAGTGGTAGTGGTAGTGGTAGTGGTAGTGGTAGTGGTAGTGGTAGTGGTAGTGGTAGTGGTAGTGGTAGTGGTAGTGGTAGTGGTAGTGGTAGTGGTAGTGGTAGTGGTGTGGTAGTGGTAGTGGTAGTGGTAGTGGTAGTGGTAGTGGTAGTGGTAGTGGTAGTGGTAGTGGTAGTGGTAGTGGTAGTGGTAGTGGTAGTGGTAGTGGTAGTGGTAGTGGTAGTGGTAGTGGTAGTGGTAGTGGTAGTGGTAGTGGTAGTGGTAGTGGTAGTGGTAGTGGTAGTGGTAGTGGTAGTGGTAGTGGTAGTGGTAGTGGTAGTGGTAGTGGTAGTGGTAGTGGTAGTGGTAGTGGTAGTGGTAGTGGTAGTGGTAGTGGTAGTGGTAGTGGTAGTGGTAGTGGTAGTGGTAGTGGTAGTGGTAGTGGTAGTGGTAGTGGTAGTGGTAGTGGTAGTGGTAGTGGTAGTGGTAGTGGTAGTGGTAGTGGTAGTGGTAGTGGTAGTGGTAGTGGTAGTGGTAGTGGTAGTGGTAGTGGTAGTGGTAGTGGTAGTGGTAGTGGTAGTGGTAGTGGTAGTGGTAGTGGTAGTGGTAGTGGTAGTGGTAGTGGTAGTGGTAGTGGTAGTGGTAGTGGTAGTGGTAGTGGTAGTGGTAGTGGTAGTGGTAGTGGTAGTGGTAGTGGTAGTGGTAGTGGTAGTGGTAGTGGTAGTGGTAGTGGTAGTGGTAGTGGTAGTGGTAGTGGTAGTGGTAGTGGTAGTGGTAGTGGTAGTGGTAGTGGTAGTGGTAGTGGTAGTGGTAGTGGTAGTGGTAGTGGTAGTGGTAGTGGTAGTGGTAGTGGTAGTGGTAGTGGTAGTGGTAGTGGTAGTGGTAGTGGTAGTGGTAGTGGTAGTGGTAGTGGTAGTGGTAGTGGTAGTGGTAGTGGTAGTGGTAGTGGTAGTGGTAGTGGTAGTGGTAGTGGTAGTGGTAGTGGTAGTGGTAGTGGTAGTGGTAGTGGTAGTGGTAGTGGTAGTGGTAGTGGTAGTGGTAGTGGTAGTGGTAGTGGTAGTGGTAGTGGTAGTGGTAGTGGTAGTGGTAGTGGTAGTGGTAGTGGTAGTGGTAGTGGTAGTGGTAGTGGTAGTGGTAGTGGTAGTGGTAGTGGTAGTGGTAGTGGTAGTGGTAGTGGTAGTGGTAGTGGTAGTGGTAGTGGTAGTGGTAGTGGTAGTGGTAGTGGTAGTGGTAGTGGTAGTGGTAGTGGTAGTGGTAGTGTGGTAGTGGTAGTGGTAGTGGTAGTGGTAGTGGTAGTGGTAGTGGTAGTGGTAGTGGTAGTGGTAGTGGTAGTGGTAGTGGTAGTGGTAGTGGTAGTGGTAGTGGTAGTGGTAGTGGTAGTGGTAGTGGTAGTGGTAGTGGTAGTGGTAGTGGTAGTGGTAGTGGTAGTGGTAGTGGTAGTGGTAGTGGTAGTGGTAGTGGTAGTGGTAGTGGTAGTGGTAGTGGTAGTGGTAGTGGTAGTGGTAGTGGTAGTGGTAGTGGTAGTGGTAGTGGTAGTGGTAGTGGTAGTGGTAGTGGTAGTGGTAGTGGTAGTGGTAGTGGTAGTGGTAGTGGTAGTGGTAGTGGTAGTGGTAGTGGTAGTGGTAGTGGTAGTGGTAGTGGTAGTGGTAGTGGTAGTGGTAGTGGTAGTGGTAGTGGTAGTGGTAGTGGTAGTGGTAGTGGTAGTGGTAGTGGTAGTGGTAGTGGTAGTGGTAGTGGTAGTGGTAGTGGTAGTGGTAGTGGTAGTGGTAGTGGTAGTGGTAGTGGTAGTGGTAGTGGTAGTGGTAGTGGTAGTGGTAGTGGTAGTGGTAGTGGTAGTGGTAGTGGTAGTGGTAGTGGTAGTGGTAGTGGTAGTGGTAGTGGTAGTGGTAGTGGTAGTGGTAGTGGTAGTGGTAGTGGTAGTGGTAGTGGTAGTGGTAGTGGTAGTGGTAGTGGTAGTGGTAGTGGTAGTGGTAGTGGTAGTGGTAGTGGTAGTGGTAGTGGTAGTGGTAGTGGTAGTGGTAGTGGTAGTGGTAGTGGTAGTGGTAGTGGTAGTGGTAGTGGTAGTGGTAGTGGTAGTGGTAGTGGTAGTGGTAGTGGTAGTGGTAGTGGTAGTGGTAGTGGTAGTGGTAGTGGTAGTGGTAGTGGTAGTGGTAGTGGTAGTGGTAGTGGTAGTGGTAGTGGTAGTGGTAGTGGTAGTGGTAGTGGTAGTGGTAGTGGTAGTGGTAGTGGTAGTGGTAGTGGTAGTGGTAGTGGTAGTGGTAGTGGTAGTGGTAGTGGTAGTGGTAGTGGTAGTGGTAGTGGTAGTGGTAGTGGTAGTGGTAGTGGTAGTGGTAGTGGTAGTGGTAGTGGTAGTGGTAGTGGTAGTGGTAGTGGTAGTGGTAGTGGTAGTGGTAGTGGTAGTGGTAGTGGTAGTGGTAGTGGTAGTGGTAGTGGTAGTGGTAGTGGTAGTGGTAGTGGTAGTGGTAGTGGTAGTGGTAGTGGTAGTGGTAGTGGTAGTGGTAGTGGTAGTGGTAGTGGTAGTGGTAGTGGTAGTGGTAGTGGTAGTGGTAGTGGTAGTGGTAGTGGTAGTGGTAGTGGTAGTGGTAGTGGTAGTGGTAGTGGTAGTGGTAGTGGTAGTGGTAGTGGTAGTGGTAGTGGTAGTGGTAGTGGTAGTGGTAGTGGTAGTGGTAGTGGTAGTGGTAGTGGTAGTGGTAGTGGTAGTGGTAGTGGTAGTGGTAGTGGTAGTGGTAGTGGTAGTGGTAGTGGTAGTGGTAGTGGTAGTGGTAGTGGTAGTGGTAGTGGTAGTGGTAGTGGTAGTGGTAGTGGTAGTGGTAGTGGTAGTGGTAGTGGTAGTGGTAGTGGTAGTGGTAGTGGTAGTGGTAGTGGTAGTGGTAGTGGTAGTGGTAGTGGTAGTGGTAGTGGTAGTGGTAGTGGTAGTGGTAGTGGTAGTGGTAGTGGTAGTGGTAGTGGTAGTGGTAGTGGTAGTGGTAGTGGTAGTGGTAGTGGTAGTGGTAGTGGTAGTGGTAGTGGTAGTGGTAGTGGTAGTGGTAGTGGTAGTGGTAGTGGTAGTGGTAGTGGTAGTGGTAGTGGTAGTGGTAGTGGTAGTGGTAGTGGTAGTGGTAGTGGTAGTGGTAGTGGTAGTGGTAGTGGTAGTGGTAGTGGTAGTGGTAGTGGTAGTGGTAGTGGTAGTGGTAGTGGTAGTGGTAGTGGTAGTGGTAGTGGTAGTGGTAGTGGTAGTGGTAGTGGTAGTGGTAGTGGTAGTGGTAGTGGTAGTGGTAGTGGTAGTGGTAGTGGTAGTGGTAGTGGTAGTGGTAGTGGTAGTGGTAGTGGTAGTGGTAGTGGTAGTGGTAGTGGTAGTGGTAGTGGTAGTGGTAGTGGTAGTGGTAGTGGTAGTGGTAGTGGTAGTGGTAGTGGTAGTGGTAGTGGTAGTGGTAGTGGTAGTGGTAGTGGTAGTGGTAGTGGTAGTGGTAGTGGTAGTGGTAGTGGTAGTGGTAGTGGTAGTGGTAGTGGTAGTGGTAGTGGTAGTGGTAGTGGTAGTGGTAGTGGTAGTGGTAGTGGTAGTGGTAGTGGTAGTGGTAGTGGTAGTGGTAGTGGTAGTGGTAGTGGTAGTGGTAGTGGTAGTGGTAGTGGTAGTGGTAGTGGTAGTGGTAGTGGTAGTGGTAGTGGTAGTGGTAGTGGTAGTGGTAGTGGTAGTGGTAGTGGTAGTGGTAGTGGTAGTGGTAGTGGTAGTGGTAGTGGTAGTGGTAGTGGTAGTGGTAGTGGTAGTGGTAGTGGTAGTGGTAGTGGTAGTGGTAGTGGTAGTGGTAGTGGTAGTGGTAGTGGTAGTGGTAGTGGTAGTGGTAGTGGTAGTGGTAGTGGTAGTGGTAGTGGTAGTGGTAGTGGTAGTGGTAGTGGTAGTGGTAGTGGTAGTGGTAGTGGTAGTGGTAGTGGTAGTGGTAGTGGTAGTGGTAGTGGTAGTGGTAGTGGTAGTGGTAGTGGTAGTGGTAGTGGTAGTGGTAGTGGTAGTGGTAGTGGTAGTGGTAGTGGTAGTGGTAGTGGTAGTGGTAGTGGTAGTGGTAGTGGTAGTGGTAGTGGTAGTGGTAGTGGTAGTGGTAGTGGTAGTGGTAGTGGTAGTGGTAGTGGTAGTGGTAGTGGTAGTGGTAGTGGTAGTGGTAGTGGTAGTGGTAGTGGTAGTGGTAGTGGTAGTGGTAGTGGTAGTGGTAGTGGTAGTGGTAGTGGTAGTGGTAGTGGTAGTGGTAGTGGTAGTGGTAGTGGTAGTGGTAGTGGTAGTGGTAGTGGTAGTGGTAGTGGTAGTGGTAGTGGTAGTGGTAGTGGTAGTGGTAGTGGTAGTGGTAGTGGTAGTGGTAGTGGTAGTGGTAGTGGTAGTGGTAGTGGTAGTGGTAGTGGTAGTGGTAGTGGTAGTGGTAGTGGTAGTGGTAGTGGTAGTGGTAGTGGTAGTGGTAGTGGTAGTGGTAGTGGTAGTGGTAGTGGTAGTGGTAGTGGTAGTGGTAGTGGTAGTGGTAGTGGTAGTGGTAGTGGTAGTGGTAGTGGTAGTGGTAGTGGTAGTGGTAGTGGTAGTGGTAGTGGTAGTGGTAGTGGTAGTGGTAGTGGTAGTGGTAGTGGTAGTGGTAGTGGTAGTGGTAGTGGTAGTGGTAGTGGTAGTGGTAGTGGTAGTGGTAGTGGTAGTGGTAGTGGTAGTGGTAGTGGTAGTGGTAGTGGTAGTGGTAGTGGTAGTGGTAGTGGTAGTGGTAGTGGTAGTGGTAGTGGTAGTGGTAGTGGTAGTGGTAGTGGTAGTGGTAGTGGTAGTGGTAGTGGTAGTGGTAGTGGTAGTGGTAGTGGTAGTGGTAGTGGTAGTGGTAGTGGTAGTGGTAGTGGTAGTGGTAGTGGTAGTGGTAGTGGTAGTGGTAGTGGTAGTGGTAGTGGTAGTGGTAGTGGTAGTGGTAGTGGTAGTGGTAGTGGTAGTGGTAGTGGTAGTGGTAGTGGTAGTGGTAGTGGTAGTGGTAGTGGTAGTGGTAGTGGTAGTGGTAGTGGTAGTGGTAGTGGTAGTGGTAGTGGTAGTGGTAGTGGTAGTGGTAGTGGTAGTGGTAGTGGTAGTGGTAGTGGTAGTGGTAGTGGTAGTGGTAGTGGTAGTGGTAGTGGTAGTGGTAGTGGTAGTGGTAGTGGTAGTGGTAGTGGTAGTGGTAGTGGTAGTGGTAGTGGTAGTGGTAGTGGTAGTGGTAGTGGTAGTGGTAGTGGTAGTGGTAGTGGTAGTGGTAGTGGTAGTGGTAGTGGTAGTGGTAGTGGTAGTGGTAGTGGTAGTGGTAGTGGTAGTGGTAGTGGTAGTGGTAGTGGTAGTGGTAGTGGTAGTGGTAGTGGTAGTGGTAGTGGTAGTGGTAGTGGTAGTGGTAGTGGTAGTGGTAGTGGTAGTGGTAGTGGTAGTGGTAGTGGTAGTGGTAGTGGTAGTGGTAGTGGTAGTGGTAGTGGTAGTGGTAGTGGTAGTGGTAGTGGTAGTGGTAGTGGTAGTGGTAGTGGTAGTGGTAGTGGTAGTGGTAGTGGTAGTGGTAGTGGTAGTGGTAGTGGTAGTGGTAGTGGTAGTGGTAGTGGTAGTGGTAGTGGTAGTGGTAGTGGTAGTGGTAGTGGTAGTGGTAGTGGTAGTGGTAGTGGTAGTGGTAGTGGTAGTGGTAGTGGTAGTGGTAGTGGTAGTGGTAGTGGTAGTGGTAGTGGTAGTGGTAGTGGTAGTGGTAGTGGTAGTGGTAGTGGTAGTGGTAGTGGTAGTGGTAGTGGTAGTGGTAGTGGTAGTGGTAGTGGTAGTGGTAGTGGTAGTGGTAGTGGTAGTGGTAGTGGGTAGTGGTAGTGGTAGTGGTAGTGGTAGTGGTAGTGGTAGTGGTAGTGGTAGTGGTAGTGGTAGTGGTAGTGGTAGTGGTAGTGGTAGTGGTAGTGGTAGTGGTAGTGGTAGTGGTAGTGGTAGTGGTAGTGGTAGTGGTAGTGGTAGTGGTAGTGGTAGTGGTAGTGGTAGTGGTAGTGGTAGTGGTAGTGGTAGTGGTAGTGGTAGTGGTAGTGGTAGTGGTAGTGGTAGTGGTAGTGGTAGTGGTAGTGGTAGTGGTAGTGGTAGTGGTAGTGGTAGTGGTAGTGGTAGTGGTAGTGGTAGTGGTAGTGGTAGTGGTAGTGGTAGTGGTAGTGGTAGTGGTAGTGGTAGTGGTAGTGGTAGTGGTAGTGGTAGTGGTAGTGGTAGTGGTAGTGGTAGTGGTAGTGGTAGTGGTAGTGGTAGTGGTAGTGGTAGTGGTAGTGGTAGTGGTAGTGGTAGTGGTAGTGGTAGTGGTAGTGGTAGTGGTAGTGGTAGTGGTAGTGGTAGTGGTAGTGGTAGTGGTAGTGGTAGTGGTAGTGGTAGTGGTAGTGGTAGTGGTAGTGGTAGTGGTAGTGGTAGTGGTAGTGGTAGTGGTAGTGGTAGTGGTAGTGGTAGTGGTAGTGGTAGTGGTAGTGGTAGTGGTAGTGGTAGTGGTAGTGGTAGTGGTAGTGGTAGTGGTAGTGGTAGTGGTAGTGGTAGTGGTAGTGGTAGTGGTAGTGGTAGTGGTAGTGGTAGTGGTAGTGGTAGTGGTAGTGGTAGTGGTAGTGGTAGTGGTAGTGGTAGTGGTAGTGGTAGTGGTAGTGGTAGTGGTAGTGGTAGTGGTAGTGGTAGTGGTAGTGGTAGTGGTAGTGGTAGTGGTAGTGGTAGTGGTAGTGGTAGTGGTAGTGGTAGTGGTAGTGGTAGTGGTAGTGGTAGTGGTAGTGGTAGTGGTAGTGGTAGTGGTAGTGGTAGTGGTAGTGGTAGTGGTAGTGGTAGTGGTAGTGGTAGTGGTAGTGGTAGTGGTAGTGGTAGTGGTAGTGGTAGTGGTAGTGGTAGTGGTAGTGGTAGTGGTAGTGGTAGTGGTAGTGGTAGTGGTAGTGGTAGTGGTAGTGGTAGTGGTAGTGGTAGTGGTAGTGGTAGTGGTAGTGGTAGTGGTAGTGGTAGTGGTAGTGGTAGTGGTAGTGGTAGTGGTAGTGGTAGTGGTAGTGGTAGTGGTAGTGGTAGTGGTAGTGGTAGTGGTAGTGGTAGTGGTAGTGGTAGTGGTAGTGGTAGTGGTAGTGGTAGTGGTAGTGGTAGTGGTAGTGGTAGTGGTAGTGGTAGTGGTAGTGGTAGTGGTAGTGGTAGTGGTAGTGGTAGTGGTAGTGGTAGTGGTAGTGGTAGTGGTAGTGGTAGTGGTAGTGGTAGTGGTAGTGGTAGTGGTAGTGGTAGTGGTAGTGGTAGTGGTAGTGGTAGTGGTAGTGGTAGTGGTAGTGGTAGTGGTAGTGGTAGTGGTAGTGGTAGTGGTAGTGGTAGTGGTAGTGGTAGTGGTAGTGGTAGTGGTAGTGGTAGTGGTAGTGGTAGTGGTAGTGGTAGTGGTAGTGGTAGTGGTAGTGGTAGTGGTAGTGGTAGTGGTAGTGGTAGTGGTAGTGGTAGTGGTAGTGGTAGTGGTAGTGGTAGTGGTAGTGGTAGTGGTAGTGGTAGTGGTAGTGGTAGTGGTAGTGGTAGTGGTAGTGGTAGTGGTAGTGGTAGTGGTAGTGGTAGTGGTAGTGGTAGTGGTAGTGGTAGTGGTAGTGGTAGTGGTAGTGGTAGTGGTAGTGGTAGTGGTAGTGGTAGTGGTAGTGGTAGTGGTAGTGGTAGTGGTAGTGGTAGTGGTAGTGGTAGTGGTAGTGGTAGTGGTAGTGGTAGTGGTAGTGGTAGTGGTAGTGGTAGTGGTAGTGGTAGTGGTAGTGGTAGTGGTAGTGGTAGTGGTAGTGGTAGTGGTAGTGGTAGTGGTAGTGGTAGTGGTAGTGGTAGTGGTAGTGGTAGTGGTAGTGGTAGTGGTAGTGGTAGTGGTAGTGGTAGTGGTAGTGGTAGTGGTAGTGGTAGTGGTAGTGGTAGTGGTAGTGGTAGTGGTAGTGGTAGTGGTAGTGGTAGTGGTAGTGGTAGTGGTAGTGGTAGTGGTAGTGGTAGTGGTAGTGGTAGTGGTAGTGGTAGTGGTAGTGGTAGTGGTAGTGGTAGTGGTAGTGGTAGTGGTAGTGGTAGTGGTAGTGGTAGTGGTAGTGGTAGTGGTAGTGGTAGTGGTAGTGGTAGTGGTAGTGGTAGTGGTAGTGGTAGTGGTAGTGGTAGTGGTAGTGGTAGTGGTAGTGGTAGTGGTAGTGGTAGTGGTAGTGGTAGTGGTAGTGGTAGTGGTAGTGGTAGTGGTAGTGGTAGTGGTAGTGGTAGTGGTAGTGGTAGTGGTAGTGGTAGTGGTAGTGGTAGTGGTAGTGGTAGTGGTAGTGGTAGTGGTAGTGGTAGTGGTAGTGGTAGTGGTAGTGGTAGTGGTAGTGGTAGTGGTAGTGGTAGTGGTAGTGGTAGTGGTAGTGGTAGTGGTAGTGGTAGTGGTAGTGGTAGTGGTAGTGGTAGTGGTAGTGGTAGTGGTAGTGGTAGTGGTAGTGGTAGTGGTAGTGGTAGTGGTAGTGGTAGTGGTAGTGGTAGTGGTAGTGGTAGTGGTAGTGGTAGTGGTAGTGGTAGTGGTAGTGGTAGTGGTAGTGGTAGTGGTAGTGGTAGTGGTAGTGGTAGTGGTAGTGGTAGTGGTAGTGGTAGTGGTAGTGGTAGTGGTAGTGGTAGTGGTAGTGGTAGTGGTAGTGGTAGTGGTAGTGGTAGTGGTAGTGGTAGTGGTAGTGGTAGTGGTAGTGGTAGTGGTAGTGGTAGTGGTAGTGGTAGTGGTAGTGGTAGTGGTAGTGGTAGTGGTAGTGGTAGTGGTAGTGGTAGTGGTAGTGGTAGTGGTAGTGGTAGTGGTAGTGGTAGTGGTAGTGGTAGTGGTAGTGGTAGTGGTAGTGGTAGTGGTAGTGGTAGTGGTAGTGGTAGTGGTAGTGGTAGTGGTAGTGGTAGTGGTAGTGGTAGTGGTAGTGGTAGTGGTAGTGGTAGTGGTAGTGGTAGTGGTAGTGGTAGTGGTAGTGGTAGTGGTAGTGGTAGTGGTAGTGGTAGTGGTAGTGGTAGTGGTAGTGGTAGTGGTAGTGGTAGTGGTAGTGGTAGTGGTAGTGGTAGTGGTAGTGGTAGTGGTAGTGGTAGTGGTAGTGGTAGTGGTAGTGGTAGTGGTAGTGGTAGTGGTAGTGGTAGTGGTAGTGGTAGTGGTAGTGGTAGTGGTAGTGGTAGTGGTAGTGGTAGTGGTAGTGGTAGTGGTAGTGGTAGTGGTAGTGGTAGTGGTAGTGGTAGTGGTAGTGGTAGTGGTAGTGGTAGTGGTAGTGGTAGTGGTAGTGGTAGTGGTAGTGGTAGTGGTAGTGGTAGTGGTAGTGGTAGTGGTAGTGGTAGTGGTAGTGGTAGTGGTAGTGGTAGTGGTAGTGGTAGTGGTAGTGGTAGTGGTAGTGGTAGTGGTAGTGGTAGTGGTAGTGGTAGTGGTAGTGGTAGTGGTAGTGGTAGTGGTAGTGGTAGTGGTAGTGGTAGTGGTAGTGGTAGTGGTAGTGGTAGTGGTAGTGGTAGTGGTAGTGGTAGTGGTAGTGGTAGTGGTAGTGGTAGTGGTAGTGGTAGTGGTAGTGGTAGTGGTAGTGGTAGTGGTAGTGGTAGTGGTAGTGGTAGTGGTAGTGGTAGTGGTAGTGGTAGTGGTAGTGGTAGTGGTAGTGGTAGTGGTAGTGGTAGTGGTAGTGGTAGTGGTAGTGGTAGTGGTAGTGGTAGTGGTAGTGGTAGTGGTAGTGGTAGTGGTAGTGGTAGTGGTAGTGGTAGTGGTAGTGGTAGTGGTAGTGGTAGTGGTAGTGGTAGTGGTAGTGGTAGTGGTAGTGGTAGTGGTAGTGGTAGTGGTAGTGGTAGTGGTAGTGGTAGTGGTAGTGGTAGTGGTAGTGGTAGTGGTAGTGGTAGTGGTAGTGGTAGTGGTAGTGGTAGTGGTAGTGGTAGTGGTAGTGGTAGTGGTAGTGGTAGTGGTAGTGGTAGTGGTAGTGGTAGTGGTAGTGGTAGTGGTAGTGGTAGTGGTAGTGGTAGTGGTAGTGGTAGTGGTAGTGGTAGTGGTAGTGGTAGTGGTAGTGGTAGTGGTAGTGGTAGTGGTAGTGGTAGTGGTAGTGGTAGTGGTAGTGGTAGTGGTAGTGGTAGTGGTAGTGGTAGTGGTAGTGGTAGTGGTAGTGGTAGTGGTAGTGGTAGTGGTAGTGGTAGTGGTAGTGGTAGTGGTAGTGGTAGTGGTAGTGGTAGTGGTAGTGGTAGTGGTAGTGGTAGTGGTAGTGGTAGTGGTAGTGGTAGTGGTAGTGGTAGTGGTAGTGGTAGTGGTAGTGGTAGTGGTAGTGGTAGTGGTAGTGGTAGTGGTAGTGGTAGTGGTAGTGGTAGTGGTAGTGGTAGTGGTAGTGGTAGTGGTAGTGGTAGTGGTAGTGGTAGTGGTAGTGGTAGTGGTAGTGGTAGTGGTAGTGGTAGTGGTAGTGGTAGTGGTAGTGGTAGTGGTAGTGGTAGTGGTAGTGGTAGTGGTAGTGGTAGTGGTAGTGGTAGTGGTAGTGGTAGTGGTAGTGGTAGTGGTAGTGGTAGTGGTAGTGGTAGTGGTAGTGGTAGTGGTAGTGGTAGTGGTAGTGGTAGTGGTAGTGGTAGTGGTAGTGGTAGTGGTAGTGGTAGTGGTAGTGGTAGTGGTAGTGGTAGTGGTAGTGGTAGTGGTAGTGGTAGTGGTAGTGGTAGTGGTAGTGGTAGTGGTAGTGGTAGTGGTAGTGGTAGTGGTAGTGGTAGTGGTAGTGGTAGTGGTAGTGGTAGTGGTAGTGGTAGTGGTAGTGGTAGTGGTAGTGGTAGTGGTAGTGGTAGTGGTAGTGGTAGTGGTAGTGGTAGTGGTAGTGGTAGTGGTAGTGGTAGTGGTAGTGGTAGTGGTAGTGGTAGTGGTAGTGGTAGTGGTAGTGGTAGTGGTAGTGGTAGTGGTAGTGGTAGTGGTAGTGGTAGTGGTAGTGGTAGTGGTAGTGGTAGTGGTAGTGGTAGTGGTAGTGGTAGTGGTAGTGGTAGTGGTAGTGGTAGTGGTAGTGGTAGTGGTAGTGGTAGTGGTAGTGGTAGTGGTAGTGGTAGTGGTAGTGGTAGTGGTAGTGGTAGTGGTAGTGGTAGTGGTAGTGGTAGTGGTAGTGGTAGTGGTAGTGGTAGTGGTAGTGGTAGTGGTAGTGGTAGTGGTAGTGGTAGTGGTAGTGGTAGTGGTAGTGGTAGTGGTAGTGGTAGTGGTAGTGGTAGTGGTAGTGGTAGTGGTAGTGGTAGTGGTAGTGGTAGTGGTAGTGGTAGTGGTAGTGGTAGTGGTAGTGGTAGTGGTAGTGGTAGTGGTAGTGGTAGTGGTAGTGGTAGTGGTAGTGGTAGTGGTAGTGGTAGTGGTAGTGGTAGTGGTAGTGGTAGTGGTAGTGGTAGTGGTAGTGGTAGTGGTAGTGGTAGTGGTAGTGGTAGTGGTAGTGGTAGTGGTAGTGGTAGTGGTAGTGGTAGTGGTAGTGGTAGTGGTAGTGGTAGTGGTAGTGGTAGTGGTAGTGGTAGTGGTAGTGGTAGTGGTAGTGGTAGTGGTAGTGGTAGTGGTAGTGGTAGTGGTAGTGGTAGTGGTAGTGGTAGTGGTAGTGGTAGTGGTAGTGGTAGTGGTAGTGGTAGTGGTAGTGGTAGTGGTAGTGGTAGTGGTAGTGGTAGTGGTAGTGGTAGTGGTAGTGGTAGTGGTAGTGGTAGTGGTAGTGGTAGTGGTAGTGGTAGTGGTAGTGGTAGTGGTAGTGGTAGTGGTAGTGGTAGTGGTAGTGGTAGTGGTAGTGGTAGTGGTAGTGGTAGTGGTAGTGGTAGTGGTAGTGGTAGTGGTAGTGGTAGTGGTAGTGGTAGTGGTAGTGGTAGTGGTAGTGGTAGTGGTAGTGGTAGTGGTAGTGGTAGTGGTAGTGGTAGTGGTAGTGGTAGTGGTAGTGGTAGTGGTAGTGGTAGTGGTAGTGGTAGTGGTAGTGGTAGTGGTAGTGGTAGTGGTAGTGGTAGTGGTAGTGGTAGTGGTAGTGGTAGTGGTAGTGGTAGTGGTAGTGGTAGTGGTAGTGGTAGTGGTAGTGGTAGTGGTAGTGGTAGTGGTAGTGGTAGTGGTAGTGGTAGTGGTAGTGGTAGTGGTAGTGGTAGTGGTAGTGGTAGTGGTAGTGGTAGTGGTAGTGGTAGTGGTAGTGGTAGTGGTAGTGGTAGTGGTAGTGGTAGTGGTAGTGGTAGTGGTAGTGGTAGTGGTAGTGGTAGTGGTAGTGGTAGTGGTAGTGGTAGTGGTAGTGGTAGGTAGTGGTAGTGGTAGTGGTAGTGGTAGTGGTAGTGGTAGTGGTAGTGGTAGTGGTAGTGGTAGTGGTAGTGGTAGTGGTAGTGGTAGTGGTAGTGGTAGTGGTAGTGGTAGTGGTAGTGGTAGTGGTAGTGGTAGTGGTAGTGGTAGTGGTAGTGGTAGTGGTAGTGGTAGTGGTAGTGGTAGTGGTAGTGGTAGTGGTAGTGGTAGTGGTAGTGGTAGTGGTAGTGGTAGTGGTAGTGGTAGTGGTAGTGGTAGTGGTAGTGGTAGTGGTAGTGGTAGTGGTAGTGGTAGTGGTAGTGGTAGTGGTAGTGGTAGTGGTAGTGGTAGTGGTAGTGGTAGTGGTAGTGGTAGTGGTAGTGGTAGTGGTAGTGGTAGTGGTAGTGGTAGTGGTAGTGGTAGTGGTAGTGGTAGTGGTAGTGGTAGTGGTAGTGGTAGTGGTAGTGGTAGTGGTAGTGGTAGTGGTAGTGGTAGTGGTAGTGGTAGTGGTAGTGGTAGTGGTAGTGGTAGTGGTAGTGGTAGTGGTAGTGGTAGTGGTAGTGGTAGTGGTAGTGGTAGTGGTAGTGGTAGTGGTAGTGGTAGTGGTAGTGGTAGTGGTAGTGGTAGTGGTAGTGGTAGTGGTAGTGGTAGTGGTAGTGGTAGTGGTAGTGGTAGTGGTAGTGGTAGTGGTAGTGGTAGTGGTAGTGGTAGTGGTAGTGGTAGTGGTAGTGGTAGTGGTAGTGGTAGTGGTAGTGGTAGTGGTAGTGGTAGTGGTAGTGGTAGTGGTAGTGGTAGTGGTAGTGGTAGTGGTAGTGGTAGTGGTAGTGGTAGTGGTAGTGGTAGTGGTAGTGGTAGTGGTAGTGGTAGTGGTAGTGGTAGTGGTAGTGGTAGTGGTAGTGGTAGTGGTAGTGGTAGTGGTAGTGGTAGTGGTAGTGGTAGTGGTAGTGGTAGTGGTAGTGGTAGTGGTAGTGGTAGTGGTAGTGGTAGTGGTAGTGGTAGTGGTAGTGGTAGTGGTAGTGGTAGTGGTAGTGGTAGTGGTAGTGGTAGTGGTAGTGGTAGTGGTAGTGGTAGTGGTAGTGGTAGTGGTAGTGGTAGTGGTAGTGGTAGTGGTAGTGGTAGTGGTAGTGGTAGTGGTAGTGGTAGTGGTAGTGGTAGTGGTAGTGGTAGTGGTAGTGGTAGTGGTAGTGGTAGTGGTAGTGGTAGTGGTAGTGGTAGTGGTAGTGGTAGTGGTAGTGGTAGTGGTAGTGGTAGTGGTAGTGGTAGTGGTAGTGGTAGTGGTAGTGGTAGTGGTAGTGGTAGTGGTAGTGGTAGTGGTAGTGGTAGTGGTAGTGGTAGTGGTAGTGGTAGTGGTAGTGGTAGTGGTAGTGGTAGTGGTAGTGGTAGTGGTAGTGGTAGTGGTAGTGGTAGTGGTAGTGGTAGTGGTAGTGGTAGTGGTAGTGGTAGTGGTAGTGGTAGTGGTAGTGGTAGTGGTAGTGGTAGTGGTAGTGGTAGTGGTAGTGGTAGTGGTAGTGGTAGTGGTAGTGGTAGTGGTAGTGGTAGTGGTAGTGGTAGTGGTAGTGGTAGTGGTAGTGGTAGTGGTAGTGGTAGTGGTAGTGGTAGTGGTAGTGGTAGTGGTAGTGGTAGTGGTAGTGGTAGTGGTAGTGGTAGTGGTAGTGGTAGTGGTAGTGGTAGTGGTAGTGGTAGTGGTAGTGGTAGTGGTAGTGGTAGTGGTAGTGGTAGTGGTAGTGGTAGTGGTAGTGGTAGTGGTAGTGGTAGTGGTAGTGGTAGTGGTAGTGGTAGTGGTAGTGGTAGTGGTAGTGGTAGTGGTAGTGGTAGTGGTAGTGGTAGTGGTAGTGGTAGTGGTAGTGGTAGTGGTAGTGGTAGTGGTAGTGGTAGTGGTAGTGGTAGTGGTAGTGGTAGTGGTAGTGGTAGTGGTAGTGGTAGTGGTAGTGGTAGTGGTAGTGGTAGTGGTAGTGGTAGTGGTAGTGGTAGTGGTAGTGGTAGTGGTAGTGGTAGTGGTAGTGGTAGTGGTAGTGGTAGTGGTAGTGGTAGTGGTAGTGGTAGTGGTAGTGGTAGTGGTAGTGGTAGTGGTAGTGGTAGTGGTAGTGGTAGTGGTAGTGGTAGTGGTAGTGGTAGTGGTAGTGGTAGTGGTAGTGGTAGTGGTAGTGGTAGTGGTAGTGGTAGTGGTAGTGGTAGTGGTAGTGGTAGTGGTAGTGGTAGTGGTAGTGGTAGTGGTAGTGGTAGTGGTAGTGGTAGTGGTAGTGGTAGTGGTAGTGGTAGTGGTAGTGGTAGTGGTAGTGGTAGTGGTAGTGGTAGTGGTAGTGGTAGTGGTAGTGGTAGTGGTAGTGGTAGTGGTAGTGGTAGTGGTAGTGGTAGTGGTAGTGGTAGTGGTAGTGGTAGTGGTAGTGGTAGTGGTAGTGGTAGTGGTAGTGGTAGTGGTAGTGGTAGTGGTAGTGGTAGTGGTAGTGGTAGTGGTAGTGGTAGTGGTAGTGGTAGTGGTAGTGGTAGTGGTAGTGGTAGTGGTAGTGGTAGTGGTAGTGGTAGTGGTAGTGGTAGTGGTAGTGGTAGTGGTAGTGGTAGTGGTAGTGGTAGTGGTAGTGGTAGTGGTAGTGGTAGTGGTAGTGGTAGTGGTAGTGGTAGTGGTAGTGGTAGTGGTAGTGGTAGTGGTAGTGGTAGTGGTAGTGGTAGTGGTAGTGGTAGTGGTAGTGGTAGTGGTAGTGGTAGTGGTAGTGGTAGTGGTAGTGGTAGTGGTAGTGGTAGTGGTAGTGGTAGTGGTAGTGGTAGTGGTAGTGGTAGTGGTAGTGGTAGTGGTAGTGGTAGTGGTAGTGGTAGTGGTAGTGGTAGTGGTAGTGGTAGTGGTAGTGGTAGTGGTAGTGGTAGTGGTAGTGGTAGTGGTAGTGGTAGTGGTAGTGGTAGTGGTAGTGGTAGTGGTAGTGGTAGTGGTAGTGGTAGTGGTAGTGGTAGTGGTAGTGGTAGTGGTAGTGGTAGTGGTAGTGGTAGTGGTAGTGGTAGTGGTAGTGGTAGTGGTAGTGGTAGTGGTAGTGGTAGTGGTAGTGGTAGTGGTAGTGGTAGTGGTAGTGGTAGTGGTAGTGGTAGTGGTAGTGGTAGTGGTAGTGGTAGTGGTAGTGGTAGTGGTAGTGGTAGTGGTAGTGGTAGTGGTAGTGGTAGTGGTAGTGGTAGTGGTAGTGGTAGTGGTAGTGGTAGTGGTAGTGGTAGTGGTAGTGGTAGTGGTAGTGGTAGTGGTAGTGGTAGTGGTAGTGGTAGTGGTAGTGGTAGTGGTAGTGGTAGTGGTAGTGGTAGTGGTAGTGGTAGTGGTAGTGGTAGTGGTAGTGGTAGTGGTAGTGGTAGTGGTAGTGGTAGTGGTAGTGGTAGTGGTAGTGGTAGTGGTAGTGGTAGTGGTAGTGGTAGTGGTAGTGGTAGTGGTAGTGGTAGTGGTAGTGGTAGTGGTAGTGGTAGTGGTAGTGGTAGTGGTAGTGGTAGTGGTAGTGGTAGTGGTAGTGGTAGTGGTAGTGGTAGTGGTAGTGGTAGTGGTAGTGGTAGTGGTAGTGGTAGTGGTAGTGGTAGTGGTAGTGGTAGTGGTAGTGGTAGTGGTAGTGGTAGTGGTAGTGGTAGTGGTAGTGGTAGTGGTAGTGGTAGTGGTAGTGGTAGTGGTAGTGGTAGTGGTAGTGGTAGTGGTAGTGGTAGTGGTAGTGGTAGTGGTAGTGGTAGTGGTAGTGGTAGTGGTAGTGGTAGTGGTAGTGGTAGTGGTAGTGGTAGTGGTAGTGGTAGTGGTAGTGGTAGTGGTAGTGGTAGTGGTAGTGGTAGTGGTAGTGGTAGTGGTAGTGGTAGTGGTAGTGGTAGTGGTAGTGGTAGTGGTAGTGGTAGTGGTAGTGGTAGTGGTAGTGGTAGTGGTAGTGGTAGTGGTAGTGGTAGTGGTAGTGGTAGTGGTAGTGGTAGTGGTAGTGGTAGTGGTAGTGGTAGTGGTAGTGGTAGTGGTAGTGGTAGTGGTAGTGGTAGTGGTAGTGGTAGTGGTAGTGGTAGTGGTAGTGGTAGTGGTAGTGGTAGTGGTAGTGGTAGTGGTAGTGGTAGTGGTAGTGGTAGTGGTAGTGGTAGTGGTAGTGGTAGTGGTAGTGGTAGTGGTAGTGGTAGTGGTAGTGGTAGTGGTAGTGGTAGTGGTAGTGGTAGTGGTAGTGGTAGTGGTAGTGGTAGTGGTAGTGGTAGTGGTAGTGGTAGTGGTAGTGGTAGTGGTAGTGGTAGTGGTAGTGGTAGTGGTAGTGGTAGTGGTAGTGGTAGTGGTAGTGGTAGTGGTAGTGGTAGTGGTAGTGGTAGTGGTAGTGGTAGTGGTAGTGGTAGTGGTAGTGGTAGTGGTAGTGGTAGTGGTAGTGGTAGTGGTAGTGGTAGTGGTAGTGGTAGTGGTAGTGGTAGTGGTAGTGGTAGTGGTAGTGGTAGTGGTAGTGGTAGTGGTAGTGGTAGTGGTAGTGGTAGTGGTAGTGGTAGTGGTAGTGGTAGTGGTAGTGGTAGTGGTAGTGGTAGTGGTAGTGGTAGTGGTAGTGGTAGTGGTAGTGGTAGTGGTAGTGGTAGTGGTAGTGGTAGTGGTAGTGGTAGTGGTAGTGGTAGTGGTAGTGGTAGTGGTAGTGGTAGTGGTAGTGGTAGTGGTAGTGGTAGTGGTAGTGGTAGTGGTAGTGGTAGTGGTAGTGGTAGTGGTAGTGGTAGTGGTAGTGGTAGTGGTAGTGGTAGTGGTAGTGGTAGTGGTAGTGGTAGTGGTAGTGGTAGTGGTAGTGGTAGTGGTAGTGGTAGTGGTAGTGGTAGTGGTAGTGGTAGTGGTAGTGGTAGTGGTAGTGGTAGTGGTAGTGGTAGTGGTAGTGGTAGTGGTAGTGGTAGTGGTAGTGGTAGTGGTAGTGGTAGTGGTAGTGGTAGTGGTAGTGGTAGTGGTAGTGGTAGTGGTAGTGGTAGTGGTAGTGGTAGTGGTAGTGGTAGTGGTAGTGGTAGTGGTAGTGGTAGTGGTAGTGGTAGTGGTAGTGGTAGTGGTAGTGGTAGTGGTAGTGGTAGTGGTAGTGGTAGTGGTAGTGGTAGTGGTAGTGGTAGTGGTAGTGGTAGTGGTAGTGGTAGTGGTAGTGGTAGTGGTAGTGGTAGTGGTAGTGGTAGTGGTAGTGGTAGTGGTAGTGGTAGTGGTAGTGGTAGTGGTAGTGGTAGTGGTAGTGGTAGTGGTAGTGGTAGTGGTAGTGGTAGTGGTAGTGGTAGTGGTAGTGGTAGTGGTAGTGGTAGTGGTAGTGGTAGTGGTAGTGGTAGTGGTAGTGGTAGTGGTAGTGGTAGTGGTAGTGGTAGTGGTAGTGGTAGTGGTAGTGGTAGTGGTAGTGGTAGTGGTAGTGGTAGTGGTAGTGGTAGTGGTAGTGGTAGTGGTAGTGGTAGTGGTAGTGGTAGTGGTAGTGGTAGTGGTAGTGGTAGTGGTAGTGGTAGTGGTAGTGGTAGTGGTAGTGGTAGTGGTAGTGGTAGTGGTAGTGGTAGTGGTAGTGGTAGTGGTAGTGGTAGTGGTAGTGGTAGTGGTAGTGGTAGTGGTAGTGGTAGTGGTAGTGGTAGTGGTAGTGGTAGTGGTAGTGGTAGTGGTAGTGGTAGTGGTAGTGGTAGTGGTAGTGGTAGTGGTAGTGGTAGTGGTAGTGGTAGTGGTAGTGGTAGTGGTAGTGGTAGTGGTAGTGGTAGTGGTAGTGGTAGTGGTAGTGGTAGTGGTAGTGGTAGTGGTAGTGGTAGTGGTAGTGGTAGTGGTAGTGGTAGTGGTAGTGGTAGTGGTAGTGGTAGTGGTAGTGGTAGTGGTAGTGGTAGTGGTAGTGGTAGTGGTAGTGGTAGTGGTAGTGGTAGTGGTAGTGGTAGTGGTAGTGGTAGTGGTAGTGGTAGTGGTAGTGGTAGTGGTAGTGGTAGTGGTAGTGGTAGTGGTAGTGGTAGTGGTAGTGGTAGTGGTAGTGGTAGTGGTAGTGGTAGTGGTAGTGGTAGTGGTAGTGGTAGTGGTAGTGGTAGTGGTAGTGGTAGTGGTAGTGGTAGTGGTAGTGGTAGTGGTAGTGGTAGTGGTAGTGGTAGTGGTAGTGGTAGTGGTAGTGGTAGTGGTAGTGGTAGTGGTAGTGGTAGTGGTAGTGGTAGTGGTAGTGGTAGTGGTAGTGGTAGTGGTAGTGGTAGTGGTAGTGGTAGTGGTAGTGGTAGTGGTAGTGGTAGTGGTAGTGGTAGTGGTAGTGGTAGTGGTAGTGGTAGTGGTAGTGGTAGTGGTAGTGGTAGTGGTAGTGGTAGTGGTAGTGGTAGTGGTAGTGGTAGTGGTAGTGGTAGTGGTAGTGGTAGTGGTAGTGGTAGTGGTAGTGGTAGTGGTAGTGGTAGTGGTAGTGGTAGTGGTAGTGGTAGTGGTAGTGGTAGTGGTAGTGGTAGTGGTAGTGGTAGTGGTAGTGGTAGTGGTAGTGGTAGTGGTAGTGGTAGTGGTAGTGGTAGTGGTAGTGGTAGTGGTAGTGGTAGTGGTAGTGGTAGTGGTAGTGGTAGTGGTAGTGGTAGTGGTAGTGGTAGTGGTAGTGGTAGTGGTAGTGGTAGTGGTAGTGGTAGTGGTAGTGGTAGTGGTAGTGGTAGTGGTAGTGGTAGTGGTAGTGGTAGTGGTAGTGGTAGTGGTAGTGGTAGTGGTAGTGGTAGTGGTAGTGGTAGTGGTAGTGGTAGTGGTAGTGGTAGTGGTAGTGGTAGTGGTAGTGGTAGTGGTAGTGGTAGTGGTAGTGGTAGTGGTAGTGGTAGTGGTAGTGGTAGTGGTAGTGGTAGTGGTAGTGGTAGTGGTAGTGGTAGTGGTAGTGGTAGTGGTAGTGGTAGTGGTAGTGGTAGTGGTAGTGGTAGTGGTAGTGGTAGTGGTAGTGGTAGTGGTAGTGGTAGTGGTAGTGGTAGTGGTAGTGGTAGTGGTAGTGGTAGTGGTAGTGGTAGTGGTAGTGGTAGTGGTAGTGGTAGTGGTAGTGGTAGTGGTAGTGGTAGTGGTAGTGGTAGTGGTAGTGGTAGTGTGGTAGTGGTAGTGGTAGTGGTAGTGGTAGTGGTAGTGGTAGTGGTAGTGGTAGTGGTAGTGGTAGTGGTAGTGGTAGTGGTAGTGGTAGTGGTAGTGGTAGTGGTAGTGGTAGTGGTAGTGGTAGTGGTAGTGGTAGTGGTAGTGGTAGTGGTAGTGGTAGTGGTAGTGGTAGTGGTAGTGGTAGTGGTAGTGGTAGTGGTAGTGGTAGTGGTAGTGGTAGTGGTAGTGGTAGTGGTAGTGGTAGTGGTAGTGGTAGTGGTAGTGGTAGTGGTAGTGGTAGTGGTAGTGGTAGTGGTAGTGGTAGTGGTAGTGGTAGTGGTAGTGGTAGTGGTAGTGGTAGTGGTAGTGGTAGTGGTAGTGGTAGTGGTAGTGGTAGTGGTAGTGGTAGTGGTAGTGGTAGTGGTAGTGGTAGTGGTAGTGGTAGTGGTAGTGGTAGTGGTAGTGGTAGTGGTAGTGGTAGTGGTAGTGGTAGTGGTAGTGGTAGTGGTAGTGGTAGTGGTAGTGGTAGTGGTAGTGGTAGTGGTAGTGGTAGTGGTAGTGGTAGTGGTAGTGGTAGTGGTAGTGGTAGTGGTAGTGGTAGTGGTAGTGGTAGTGGTAGTGGTAGTGGTAGTGGTAGTGGTAGTGGTAGTGGTAGTGGTAGTGGTAGTGGTAGTGGTAGTGGTAGTGGTAGTGGTAGTGGTAGTGGTAGTGGTAGTGGTAGTGGTAGTGGTAGTGGTAGTGGTAGTGGTAGTGGTAGTGGTAGTGGTAGTGGTAGTGGTAGTGGTAGTGGTAGTGGTAGTGGTAGTGGTAGTGGTAGTGGTAGTGGTAGTGGTAGTGGTAGTGGTAGTGGTAGTGGTAGTGGTAGTGGTAGTGGTAGTGGTAGTGGTAGTGGTAGTGGTAGTGGTAGTGGTAGTGGTAGTGGTAGTGGTAGTGGTAGTGGTAGTGGTAGTGGTAGTGGTAGTGGTAGTGGTAGTGGTAGTGGTAGTGGTAGTGGTAGTGGTAGTGGTAGTGGTAGTGGTAGTGGTAGTGGTAGTGGTAGTGGTAGTGGTAGTGGTAGTGGTAGTGGTAGTGGTAGTGGTAGTGGTAGTGGTAGTGGTAGTGGTAGTGGTAGTGGTAGTGGTAGTGGTAGTGGTAGTGGTAGTGGTAGTGGTAGTGGTAGTGGTAGTGGTAGTGGTAGTGGTAGTGGTAGTGGTAGTGGTAGTGGTAGTGGTAGTGGTAGTGGTAGTGGTAGTGGTAGTGGTAGTGGTAGTGGTAGTGGTAGTGGTAGTGGTAGTGGTAGTGGTAGTGGTAGTGGTAGTGGTAGTGGTAGTGGTAGTGGTAGTGGTAGTGGTAGTGGTAGTGGTAGTGGTAGTGGTAGTGGTAGTGGTAGTGGTAGTGGTAGTGGTAGTGGTAGTGGTAGTGGTAGTGGTAGTGGTAGTGGTAGTGGTAGTGGTAGTGGTAGTGGTAGTGGTAGTGGTAGTGGTAGTGGTAGTGGTAGTGGTAGTGGTAGTGGTAGTGGTAGTGGTAGTGGTAGTGGTAGTGGTAGTGGTAGTGGTAGTGGTAGTGGTAGTGGTAGTGGTAGTGGTAGTGGTAGTGGTAGTGGTAGTGGTAGTGGTAGTGGTAGTGGTAGTGGTAGTGGTAGTGGTAGTGGTAGTGGTAGTGGTAGTGGTAGTGGTAGTGGTAGTGGTAGTGGTAGTGGTAGTGGTAGTGGTAGTGGTAGTGGTAGTGGTAGTGGTAGTGGTAGTGGTAGTGGTAGTGGTAGTGGTAGTGGTAGTGGTAGTGGTAGTGGTAGTGGTAGTGGTAGTGGTAGTGGTAGTGGTAGTGGTAGTGGTAGTGGTAGTGGTAGTGGTAGTGGTAGTGGTAGTGGTAGTGGTAGTGGTAGTGGTAGTGGTAGTGGTAGTGGTAGTGGTAGTGGTAGTGGTAGTGGTAGTGGTAGTGGTAGTGGTAGTGGTAGTGGTAGTGGTAGTGGTAGTGGTAGTGGTAGTGGTAGTGGTAGTGGTAGTGGTAGTGGTAGTGGTAGTGGTAGTGGTAGTGGTAGTGGTAGTGGTAGTGGTAGTGGTAGTGGTAGTGGTAGTGGTAGTGGTAGTGGTAGTGGTAGTGGTAGTGGTAGTGGTAGTGGTAGTGGTAGTGGTAGTGGTAGTGGTAGTGGTAGTGGTAGTGGTAGTGGTAGTGGTAGTGGTAGTGGTAGTGGTAGTGGTAGTGGTAGTGGTAGTGGTAGTGGTAGTGGTAGTGGTAGTGGTAGTGGTAGTGGTAGTGGTAGTGGTAGTGGTAGTGGTAGTGGTAGTGGTAGTGGTAGTGGTAGTGGTAGTGGTAGTGGTAGTGGTAGTGGTAGTGGTAGTGGTAGTGGTAGTGGTAGTGGTAGTGGTAGTGGTAGTGGTAGTGGTAGTGGTAGTGGTAGTGGTAGTGGTAGTGGTAGTGGTAGTGGTAGTGGTAGTGGTAGTGGTAGTGGTAGTGGTAGTGGTAGTGGTAGTGGTAGTGGTAGTGGTAGTGGTAGTGGTAGTGGTAGTGGTAGTGGTAGTGGTAGTGGTAGTGGTAGTGGTAGTGGTAGTGGTAGTGGTAGTGGTAGTGGTAGTGGTAGTGGTAGTGGTAGTGGTAGTGGTAGTGGTAGTGGTAGTGGTAGTGGTAGTGGTAGTGGTAGTGGTAGTGGTAGTGGTAGTGGTAGTGGTAGTGGTAGTGGTAGTGGTAGTGGTAGTGGTAGTGGTAGTGGTAGTGGTAGTGGTAGTGGTAGTGGTAGTGGTAGTGGTAGTGGTAGTGGTAGTGGTAGTGGTAGTGGTAGTGGTAGTGGTAGTGGTAGTGGTAGTGGTAGTGGTAGTGGTAGTGGTAGTGGTAGTGGTAGTGGTAGTGGTAGTGGTAGTGGTAGTGGTAGTGGTAGTGGTAGTGGTAGTGGTAGTGGTAGTGGTAGTGGTAGTGGTAGTGGTAGTGGTAGTGGTAGTGGTAGTGGTAGTGGTAGTGGTAGTGGTAGTGGTAGTGGTAGTGGTAGTGGTAGTGGTAGTGGTAGTGGTAGTGGTAGTGGTAGTGGTAGTGGTAGTGGTAGTGGTAGTGGTAGTGGTAGTGGTAGTGGTAGTGGTAGTGGTAGTGGTAGTGGTAGTGGTAGTGGTAGTGGTAGTGGTAGTGGTAGTGGTAGTGGTAGTGGTAGTGGTAGTGGTAGTGGTAGTGGTAGTGGTAGTGGTAGTGGTAGTGGTAGTGGTAGTGGTAGTGGTAGTGGTAGTGGTAGTGGTAGTGGTAGTGGTAGTGGTAGTGGTAGTGGTAGTGGTAGTGGTAGTGGTAGTGGTAGTGGTAGTGGTAGTGGTAGTGGTAGTGGTAGTGGTAGTGGTAGTGGTAGTGGTAGTGGTAGTGGTAGTGGTAGTGGTAGTGGTAGTGGTAGTGGTAGTGGTAGTGGTAGTGGTAGTGGTAGTGGTAGTGGTAGTGGTAGTGGTAGTGGTAGTGGTAGTGGTAGTGGTAGTGGTAGTGGTAGTGGTAGTGGTAGTGGTAGTGGTAGTGGTAGTGGTAGTGGTAGTGGTAGTGGTAGTGGTAGTGGTAGTGGTAGTGGTAGTGGTAGTGGTAGTGGTAGTGGTAGTGGTAGTGGTAGTGGTAGTGGTAGTGGTAGTGGTAGTGGTAGTGGTAGTGGTAGTGGTAGTGGTAGTGGTAGTGGTAGTGGTAGTGGTAGTGGTAGTGGTAGTGGTAGTGGTAGTGGTAGTGGTAGTGGTAGTGGTAGTGGTAGTGGTAGTGGTAGTGGTAGTGGTAGTGGTAGTGGTAGTGGTAGTGGTAGTGGTAGTGGTAGTGGTAGTGGTAGTGGTAGTGGTAGTGGTAGTGGTAGTGGTAGTGGTAGTGGTAGTGGTAGTGGTAGTGGTAGTGGTAGTGGTAGTGGTAGTGGTAGTGGTAGTGGTAGTGGTAGTGGTAGTGGTAGTGGTAGTGGTAGTGGTAGTGGTAGTGGTAGTGGTAGTGGTAGTGGTAGTGGTAGTGGTAGTGGTAGTGGTAGTGGTAGTGGTAGTGGTAGTGGTAGTGGTAGTGGTAGTGGTAGTGGTAGTGGTAGTGGTAGTGGTAGTGGTAGTGGTAGTGGTAGTGGTAGTGGTAGTGGTAGTGGTAGTGGTAGTGGTAGTGGTAGTGGTAGTGGTAGTGGTAGTGGTAGTGGTAGTGGTAGTGGTAGTGGTAGTGGTAGTGGTAGTGGTAGTGGTAGTGGTAGTGGTAGTGGTAGTGGTAGTGGTAGTGGTAGTGGTAGTGGTAGTGGTAGTGGTAGTGGTAGTGGTAGTGGTAGTGGTAGTGGTAGTGGTAGTGGTAGTGGTAGTGGTAGTGGTAGTGGTAGTGGTAGTGGTAGTGGTAGTGGTAGTGGTAGTGGTAGTGGTAGTGGTAGTGGTAGTGGTAGTGGTAGTGGTAGTGGTAGTGGTAGTGGTAGTGGTAGTGGTAGTGGTAGTGGTAGTGGTAGTGGTAGTGGTAGTGGTAGTGGTAGTGGTAGTGGTAGTGGTAGTGGTAGTGGTAGTGGTAGTGGTAGTGGTAGTGGTAGTGGTAGTGGTAGTGGTAGTGGTAGTGGTAGTGGTAGTGGTAGTGGTAGTGGTAGTGGTAGTGGTAGTGGTAGTGGTAGTGGTAGTGGTAGTGGTAGTGGTAGTGGTAGTGGTAGTGGTAGTGGTAGTGGTAGTGGTAGTGGTAGTGGTAGTGGTAGTGGTAGTGGTAGTGGTAGTGGTAGTGGTAGTGGTAGTGGTAGTGGTAGTGGTAGTGGTAGTGGTAGTGGTAGTGGTAGTGGTAGTGGTAGTGGTAGTGGTAGTGGTAGTGGTAGTGGTAGTGGTAGTGGTAGTGGTAGTGGTAGTGGTAGTGGTAGTGGTAGTGGTAGTGGTAGTGGTAGTGGTAGTGGTAGTGGTAGTGGTAGTGGTAGTGGTAGTGGTAGTGGTAGTGGTAGTGGTAGTGGTAGTGGTAGTGGTAGTGGTAGTGGTAGTGGTAGTGGTAGTGGTAGTGGTAGTGGTAGTGGTAGTGGTAGTGGTAGTGGTAGTGGTAGTGGTAGTGGTAGTGGTAGTGGTAGTGGTAGTGGTAGTGGTAGTGGTAGTGGTAGTGGTAGTGGTAGTGGTAGTGGTAGTGGTAGTGGTAGTGGTAGTGGTAGTGGTAGTGGTAGTGGTAGTGGTAGTGGTAGTGGTAGTGGTAGTGGTAGTGGTAGTGGTAGTGGTAGTGGTAGTGGTAGTGGTAGTGGTAGTGGTAGTGGTAGTGGTAGTGGTAGTGGTAGTGGTAGTGGTAGTGGTAGTGGTAGTGGTAGTGGTAGTGGTAGTGGTAGTGGTAGTGGTAGTGGTAGTGGTAGTGGTAGTGGTAGTGGTAGTGGTAGTGGTAGTGGTAGTGGTAGTGGTAGTGGTAGTGGTAGTGGTAGTGGTAGTGGTAGTGGTAGTGGTAGTGGTAGTGGTAGTGGTAGTGGTAGTGGTAGTGGTAGTGGTAGTGGTAGTGGTAGTGGTAGTGGTAGTGGTAGTGGTAGTGGTAGTGGTAGTGGTAGTGGTAGTGGTAGTGGTAGTGGTAGTGGTAGTGGTAGTGGTAGTGGTAGTGGTAGTGGTAGTGGTAGTGGTAGTGGTAGTGGTAGTGGTAGTGGTAGTGGTAGTGGTAGTGGTAGTGGTAGTGGTAGTGGTAGTGGTAGTGGTAGTGGTAGTGGTAGTGGTAGTGGTAGTGGTAGTGGTAGTGGTAGTGGTAGTGGTAGTGGTAGTGGTAGTGGTAGTGGTAGTGGTAGTGGTAGTGGTAGTGGTAGTGGTAGTGGTAGTGGTAGTGGTAGTGGTAGTGGTAGTGGTAGTGGTAGTGGTAGTGGTAGTGGTAGTGGTAGTGGTAGTGGTAGTGGTAGTGGTAGTGGTAGTGGTAGTGGTAGTGGTAGTGGTAGTGGTAGTGGTAGTGGTAGTGGTAGTGGTAGTGGTAGTGGTAGTGGTAGTGGTAGTGGTAGTGGTAGTGGTAGTGGTAGTGGTAGTGGTAGTGGTAGTGGTAGTGGTAGTGGTAGTGGTAGTGGTAGTGGTAGTGGTAGTGGTAGTGGTAGTGGTAGTGGTAGTGGTAGTGGTAGTGGTAGTGGTAGTGGTAGTGGTAGTGGTAGTGGTAGTGGTAGTGGTAGTGGTAGTGGTAGTGGTAGTGGTAGTGGTAGTGGTAGTGGTAGTGGTAGTGGTAGTGGTAGTGGTAGTGGTAGTGGTAGTGGTAGTGGTAGTGGTAGTGGTAGTGGTAGTGGTAGTGGTAGTGGTAGTGGTAGTGGTAGTGGTAGTGGTAGTGGTAGTGGTAGTGGTAGTGGTAGTGGTAGTGGTAGTGGTAGTGGTAGTGGTAGTGGTAGTGGTAGTGGTAGTGGTAGTGGTAGTGGTAGTGGTAGTGGTAGTGGTAGTGGTAGTGGTAGTGGTAGTGGTAGTGGTAGTGGTAGTGGTAGTGGTAGTGGTAGTGGTAGTGGTAGTGGTAGTGGTAGTGGTAGTGGTAGTGGTAGTGGTAGTGGTAGTGGTAGTGGTAGTGGTAGTGGTAGTGGTAGTGGTAGTGGTAGTGGTAGTGGTAGTGGTAGTGGTAGTGGTAGTGGTAGTGGTAGTGGTAGTGGTAGTGGTAGTGGTAGTGGTAGTGGTAGTGGTAGTGGTAGTGGTAGTGGTAGTGGTAGTGGTAGTGGTAGTGGTAGTGGTAGTGGTAGTGGTAGTGGTAGTGGTAGTGGTAGTGGTAGTGGTAGTGGTAGTGGTAGTGGTAGTGGTAGTGGTAGTGGTAGTGGTAGTGGTAGTGGTAGTGGTAGTGGTAGTGGTAGTGGTAGTGGTAGTGGTAGTGGTAGTGGTAGTGGTAGTGGTAGTGGTAGTGGTAGTGGTAGTGGTAGTGGTAGTGGTAGTGGTAGTGGTAGTGGTAGTGGTAGTGGTAGTGGTAGTGGTAGTGGTAGTGGTAGTGGTAGTGGTAGTGGTAGTGGTAGTGGTAGTGGTAGTGGTAGTGGTAGTGGTAGTGGTAGTGGTAGTGGTAGTGGTAGTGGTAGTGGTAGTGGTAGTGGTAGTGGTAGTGGTAGTGGTAGTGGTAGTGGTAGTGGTAGTGGTAGTGGTAGTGGTAGTGGTAGTGGTAGTGGTAGTGGTAGTGGTAGTGGTAGTGGTAGTGGTAGTGGTAGTGGTAGTGGTAGTGGTAGTGGTAGTGGTAGTGGTAGTGGTAGTGGTAGTGGTAGTGGTAGTGGTAGTGGTAGTGGTAGTGGTAGTGGTAGTGGTAGTGGTAGTGGTAGTGGTAGTGGTAGTGGTAGTGGTAGTGGTAGTGGTAGTGGTAGTGGTAGTGGTAGTGGTAGTGGTAGTGGTAGTGGTAGTGGTAGTGGTAGTGGTAGTGGTAGTGGTAGTGGTAGTGGTAGTGGTAGTGGTAGTGGTAGTGGTAGTGGTAGTGGTAGTGGTAGTGGTAGTGGTAGTGGTAGTGGTAGTGGTAGTGGTAGTGGTAGTGGTAGTGGTAGTGGTAGTGGTAGTGGTAGTGGTAGTGGTAGTGGTAGTGGTAGTGGTAGTGGTAGTGGTAGTGGTAGTGGTAGTGGTAGTGGTAGTGGTAGTGGTAGTGGTAGTGGTAGTGGTAGTGGTAGTGGTAGTGGTAGTGGTAGTGGTAGTGGTAGTGGTAGTGGTAGTGGTAGTGGTAGTGGTAGTGGTAGTGGTAGTGGTAGTGGTAGTGGTAGTGGTAGTGGTAGTGGTAGTGGTAGTGGTAGTGGTAGTGGTAGTGGTAGTGGTAGTGGTAGTGGTAGTGGTAGTGGTAGTGGTAGTGGTAGTGGTAGTGGTAGTGGTAGTGGTAGTGGTAGTGGTAGTGGTAGTGGTAGTGGTAGTGGTAGTGGTAGTGGTAGTGGTAGTGGTAGTGGTAGTGGTAGTGGTAGTGGTAGTGGTAGTGGTAGTGGTAGTGGTAGTGGTAGTGGTAGTGGTAGTGGTAGTGGTAGTGGTGGTAGTGGTAGTGGTAGTGGTAGTGGTAGTGGTAGTGGTAGTGGTAGTGGTAGTGGTAGTGGTAGTGGTAGTGGTAGTGGTAGTGGTAGTGGTAGTGGTAGTGGTAGTGGTAGTGGTAGTGGTAGTGGTAGTGGTAGTGGTAGTGGTAGTGGTAGTGGTAGTGGTAGTGGTAGTGGTAGTGGTAGTGGTAGTGGTAGTGGTAGTGGTAGTGGTAGTGGTAGTGGTAGTGGTAGTGGTAGTGGTAGTGGTAGTGGTAGTGGTAGTGGTAGTGGTAGTGGTAGTGGTAGTGGTAGTGGTAGTGGTAGTGGTAGTGGTAGTGGTAGTGGTAGTGGTAGTGGTAGTGGTAGTGGTAGTGGTAGTGGTAGTGGTAGTGGTAGTGGTAGTGGTAGTGGTAGTGGTAGTGGTAGTGGTAGTGGTAGTGGTAGTGGTAGTGGTAGTGGTAGTGGTAGTGGTAGTGGTAGTGGTAGTGGTAGTGGTAGTGGTAGTGGTAGTGGTAGTGGTAGTGGTAGTGGTAGTGGTAGTGGTAGTGGTAGTGGTAGTGGTAGTGGTAGTGGTAGTGGTAGTGGTAGTGGTAGTGGTAGTGGTAGTGGTAGTGGTAGTGGTAGTGGTAGTGGTAGTGGTAGTGGTAGTGGTAGTGGTAGTGGTAGTGGTAGTGGTAGTGGTAGTGGTAGTGGTAGTGGTAGTGGTAGTGGTAGTGGTAGTGGTAGTGGTAGTGGTAGTGGTAGTGGTAGTGGTAGTGGTAGTGGTAGTGGTAGTGGTAGTGGTAGTGGTAGTGGTAGTGGTAGTGGTAGTGGTAGTGGTAGTGGTAGTGGTAGTGGTAGTGGTAGTGGTAGTGGTAGTGGTAGTGGTAGTGGTAGTGGTAGTGGTAGTGGTAGTGGTAGTGGTAGTGGTAGTGGTAGTGGTAGTGGTAGTGGTAGTGGTAGTGGTAGTGGTAGTGGTAGTGGTAGTGGTAGTGGTAGTGGTAGTGGTAGTGGTAGTGGTAGTGGTAGTGGTAGTGGTAGTGGTAGTGGTAGTGGTAGTGGTAGTGGTAGTGGTAGTGGTAGTGGTAGTGGTAGTGGTAGTGGTAGTGGTAGTGGTAGTGGTAGTGGTAGTGGTAGTGGTAGTGGTAGTGGTAGTGGTAGTGGTAGTGGTAGTGGTAGTGGTAGTGGTAGTGGTAGTGGTAGTGGTAGTGGTAGTGGTAGTGGTAGTGGTAGTGGTAGTGGTAGTGGTAGTGGTAGTGGTAGTGGTAGTGGTAGTGGTAGTGGTAGTGGTAGTGGTAGTGGTAGTGGTAGTGGTAGTGGTAGTGGTAGTGGTAGTGGTAGTGGTAGTGGTAGTGGTAGTGGTAGTGGTAGTGGTAGTGGTAGTGGTAGTGGTAGTGGTAGTGGTAGTGGTAGTGGTAGTGGTAGTGGTAGTGGTAGTGGTAGTGGTAGTGGTAGTGGTAGTGGTAGTGGTAGTGGTAGTGGTAGTGGTAGTGGTAGTGGTAGTGGTAGTGGTAGTGGTAGTGGTAGTGGTAGTGGTAGTGGTAGTGGTAGTGGTAGTGGTAGTGGTAGTGGTAGTGGTAGTGGTAGTGGTAGTGGTAGTGGTAGTGGTAGTGGTAGTGGTAGTGGTAGTGGTAGTGGTAGTGGTAGTGGTAGTGGTAGTGGTAGTGGTAGTGGTAGTGGTAGTGGTAGTGGTAGTGGTAGTGGTAGTGGTAGTGGTAGTGGTAGTGGTAGTGGTAGTGGTAGTGGTAGTGGTAGTGGTAGTGGTAGTGGTAGTGGTAGTGGTAGTGGTAGTGGTAGTGGTAGTGGTAGTGGTAGTGGTAGTGGTAGTGGTAGTGGTAGTGGTAGTGGTAGTGGTAGTGGTAGTGGTAGTGGTAGTGGTAGTGGTAGTGGTAGTGGTAGTGGTAGTGGTAGTGGTAGTGGTAGTGGTAGTGGTAGTGGTAGTGGTAGTGGTAGTGGTAGTGGTAGTGGTAGTGGTAGTGGTAGTGGTAGTGGTAGTGGTAGTGGTAGTGGTAGTGGTAGTGGTAGTGGTAGTGGTAGTGGTAGTGGTAGTGGTAGTGGTAGTGGTAGTGGTAGTGGTAGTGGTAGTGGTAGTGGTAGTGGTAGTGGTAGTGGTAGTGGTAGTGGTAGTGGTAGTGGTAGTGGTAGTGGTAGTGGTAGTGGTAGTGGTAGTGGTAGTGGTAGTGGTAGTGGTAGTGGTAGTGGTAGTGGTAGTGGTAGTGGTAGTGGTAGTGGTAGTGGTAGTGGTAGTGGTAGTGGTAGTGGTAGTGGTAGTGGTAGTGGTAGTGGTAGTGGTAGTGGTAGTGGTAGTGGTAGTGGTAGTGGTAGTGGTAGTGGTAGTGGTAGTGGTAGTGGTAGTGGTAGTGGTAGTGGTAGTGGTAGTGGTAGTGGTAGTGGTAGTGGTAGTGGTAGTGGTAGTGGTAGTGGTAGTGGTAGTGGTAGTGGTAGTGGTAGTGGTAGTGGTAGTGGTAGTGGTAGTGGTAGTGGTAGTGGTAGTGGTAGTGGTAGTGGTAGTGGTAGTGGTAGTGGTAGTGGTAGTGGTAGTGGTAGTGGTAGTGGTAGTGGTAGTGGTAGTGGTAGTGGTAGTGGTAGTGGTAGTGGTAGTGGTAGTGGTAGTGGTAGTGGTAGTGGTAGTGGTAGTGGTAGTGGTAGTGGTAGTGGTAGTGGTAGTGGTAGTGGTAGTGGTAGTGGTAGTGGTAGTGGTAGTGGTAGTGGTAGTGGTAGTGGTAGTGGTAGTGGTAGTGGTAGTGGTAGTGGTAGTGGTAGTGGTAGTGGTAGTGGTAGTGGTAGTGGTAGTGGTAGTGGTAGTGGTAGTGGTAGTGGTAGTGGTAGTGGTAGTGGTAGTGGTAGTGGTAGTGGTAGTGGTAGTGGTAGTGGTAGTGGTAGTGGTAGTGGTAGTGGTAGTGGTAGTGGTAGTGGTAGTGGTAGTGGTAGTGGTAGTGGTAGTGGTAGTGGTAGTGGTAGTGGTAGTGGTAGTGGTAGTGGTAGTGGTAGTGGTAGTGGTAGTGGTAGTGGTAGTGGTAGTGGTAGTGGTAGTGGTAGTGGTAGTGGTAGTGGTAGTGGTAGTGGTAGTGGTAGTGGTAGTGGTAGTGGTAGTGGTAGTGGTAGTGGTAGTGGTAGTGGTAGTGGTAGTGGTAGTGGTAGTGGTAGTGGTAGTGGTAGTGGTAGTGGTAGTGGTAGTGGTAGTGGTAGTGGTAGTGGTAGTGGTAGTGGTAGTGGTAGTGGTAGTGGTAGTGGTAGTGGTAGTGGTAGTGGTAGTGGTAGTGGTAGTGGTAGTGGTAGTGGTAGTGGTAGTGGTAGTGGTAGTGGTAGTGGTAGTGGTAGTGGTAGTGGTAGTGGTAGTGGTAGTGGTAGTGGTAGTGGTAGTGGTAGTGGTAGTGGTAGTGGTAGTGGTAGTGGTAGTGGTAGTGGTAGTGGTAGTGGTAGTGGTAGTGGTAGTGGTAGTGGTAGTGGTAGTGGTAGTGGTAGTGGTAGTGGTAGTGGTAGTGGTAGTGGTAGTGGTAGTGGTAGTGGTAGTGGTAGTGGTAGTGGTAGTGGTAGTGGTAGTGGTAGTGGTAGTGGTAGTGGTAGTGGTAGTGGTAGTGGTAGTGGTAGTGGTAGTGGTAGTGGTAGTGGTAGTGGTAGTGGTAGTGGTAGTGGTAGTGGTAGTGGTAGTGGTAGTGGTAGTGGTAGTGGTAGTGGTAGTGGTAGTGGTAGTGGTAGTGGTAGTGGTAGTGGTAGTGGTAGTGGTAGTGGTAGTGGTAGTGGTAGTGGTAGTGGTAGTGGTAGTGGTAGTGGTAGTGGTAGTGGTAGTGGTAGTGGTAGTGGTAGTGGTAGTGGTAGTGGTAGTGGTAGTGGTAGTGGTAGTGGTAGTGGTAGTGGTAGTGGTAGTGGTAGTGGTAGTGGTAGTGGTAGTGGTAGTGGTAGTGGTAGTGGTAGTGGTAGTGGTAGTGGTAGTGGTAGTGGTAGTGGTAGTGGTAGTGGTAGTGGTAGTGGTAGTGGTAGTGGTAGTGGTAGTGGTAGTGGTAGTGGTAGTGGTAGTGGTAGTGGTAGTGGTAGTGGTAGTGGTAGTGGTAGTGGTAGTGGTAGTGGTAGTGGTAGTGGTAGTGGTAGTGGTAGTGGTAGTGGTAGTGGTAGTGGTAGTGGTAGTGGTAGTGGTAGTGGTAGTGGTAGTGGTAGTGGTAGTGGTAGTGGTAGTGGTAGTGGTAGTGGTAGTGGTAGTGGTAGTGGTAGTGGTAGTGGTAGTGGTAGTGGTAGTGGTAGTGGTAGTGGTAGTGGTAGTGGTAGTGGTAGTGGTAGTGGTAGTGGTAGTGGTAGTGGTAGTGGTAGTGGTAGTGGTAGTGGTAGTGGTAGTGGTAGTGGTAGTGGTAGTGGTAGTGGTAGTGGTAGTGGTAGTGGTAGTGGTAGTGGTAGTGGTAGTGGTAGTGGTAGTGGTAGTGGTAGTGGTAGTGGTAGTGGTAGTGGTAGTGGTAGTGGTAGTGGTAGTGGTAGTGGTAGTGGTAGTGGTAGTGGTAGTGGTAGTGGTAGTGGTAGTGGTAGTGGTAGTGGTAGTGGTAGTGGTAGTGGTAGTGGTAGTGGTAGTGGTAGTGGTAGTGGTAGTGGTAGTGGTAGTGGTAGTGGTAGTGGTAGTGGTAGTGGTAGTGGTAGTGGTAGTGGTAGTGGTAGTGGTAGTGGTAGTGGTAGTGGTAGTGGTAGTGGTAGTGGTAGTGGTAGTGGTAGTGGTAGTGGTAGTGGTAGTGGTAGTGGTAGTGGTAGTGGTAGTGGTAGTGGTAGTGGTAGTGGTAGTGGTAGTGGTAGTGGTAGTGGTAGTGGTAGTGGTAGTGGTAGTGGTAGTGGTAGTGGTAGTGGTAGTGGTAGTGGTAGTGGTAGTGGTAGTGGTAGTGGTAGTGGTAGTGGTAGTGGTAGTGGTAGTGGTAGTGGTAGTGGTAGTGGTAGTGGTAGTGGTAGTGGTAGTGGTAGTGGTAGTGGTAGTGGTAGTGGTAGTGGTAGTGGTAGTGGTAGTGGTAGTGGTAGTGGTAGTGGTAGTGGTAGTGGTAGTGGTAGTGGTAGTGGTAGTGGTAGTGGTAGTGGTAGTGGTAGTGGTAGTGGTAGTGGTAGTGGTAGTGGTAGTGGTAGTGGTAGTGGTAGTGGTAGTGGTAGTGGTAGTGGTAGTGGTAGTGGTAGTGGTAGTGGTAGTGGTAGTGGTAGTGGTAGTGGTAGTGGTAGTGGTAGTGGTAGTGGTAGTGGTAGTGGTAGTGGTAGTGGTAGTGGTAGTGGTAGTGGTAGTGGTAGTGGTAGTGGTAGTGGTAGTGGTAGTGGTAGTGGTAGTGGTAGTGGTAGTGGTAGTGGTAGTGGTAGTGGTAGTGGTAGTGGTAGTGGTAGTGGTAGTGGTAGTGGTAGTGGTAGTGGTAGTGGTAGTGGTAGTGGTAGTGGTAGTGGTAGTGGTAGTGGTAGTGGTAGTGGTAGTGGTAGTGGTAGTGGTAGTGGTAGTGGTAGTGGTAGTGGTAGTGGTAGTGGTAGTGGTAGTGGTAGTGGTAGTGGTAGTGGTAGTGGTAGTGGTAGTGGTAGTGGTAGTGGTAGTGGTAGTGGTAGTGGTAGTGGTAGTGGTAGTGGTAGTGGTAGTGGTAGTGGTAGTGGTAGTGGTAGTGGTAGTGGTAGTGGTAGTGGTAGTGGTAGTGGTAGTGGTAGTGGTAGTGGTAGTGGTAGTGGTAGTGGTAGTGGTAGTGGTAGTGGTAGTGGTAGTGGTAGTGGTAGTGGTAGTGGTAGTGGTAGTGGTAGTGGTAGTGGTAGTGGTAGTGGTAGTGGTAGTGGTAGTGGTAGTGGTAGTGGTAGTGGTAGTGGTAGTGGTAGTGGTAGTGGTAGTGGTAGTGGTAGTGGTAGTGGTAGTGGTAGTGGTAGTGGTAGTGGTAGTGGTAGTGGTAGTGGTAGTGGTAGTGGTAGTGGTAGTGGTAGTGGTAGTGGTAGTGGTAGTGGTAGTGGTAGTGGTAGTGGTAGTGGTAGTGGTAGTGGTAGTGGTAGTGGTAGTGGTAGTGGTAGTGGTAGTGGTAGTGGTAGTGGTAGTGGTAGTGGTAGTGGTAGTGGTAGTGGTAGTGGTAGTGGTAGTGGTAGTGGTAGTGGTAGTGGTAGTGGTAGTGGTAGTGGTAGTGGTAGTGGTAGTGGTAGTGGTAGTGGTAGTGGTAGTGGTAGTGGTAGTGGTAGTGGTAGTGGTAGTGGTAGTGGTAGTGGTAGTGGTAGTGGGTAGTGGTAGTGGTAGTGGTAGTGGTAGTGGTAGTGGTAGTGGTAGTGGTAGTGGTAGTGGTAGTGGTAGTGGTAGTGGTAGTGGTAGTGGTAGTGGTAGTGGTAGTGGTAGTGGTAGTGGTAGTGGTAGTGGTAGTGGTAGTGGTAGTGGTAGTGGTAGTGGTAGTGGTAGTGGTAGTGGTAGTGGTAGTGGTAGTGGTAGTGGTAGTGGTAGTGGTAGTGGTAGTGGTAGTGGTAGTGGTAGTGGTAGTGGTAGTGGTAGTGGTAGTGGTAGTGGTAGTGGTAGTGGTAGTGGTAGTGGTAGTGGTAGTGGTAGTGGTAGTGGTAGTGGTAGTGGTAGTGGTAGTGGTAGTGGTAGTGGTAGTGGTAGTGGTAGTGGTAGTGGTAGTGGTAGTGGTAGTGGTAGTGGTAGTGGTAGTGGTAGTGGTAGTGGTAGTGGTAGTGGTAGTGGTAGTGGTAGTGGTAGTGGTAGTGGTAGTGGTAGTGGTAGTGGTAGTGGTAGTGGTAGTGGTAGTGGTAGTGGTAGTGGTAGTGGTAGTGGTAGTGGTAGTGGTAGTGGTAGTGGTAGTGGTAGTGGTAGTGGTAGTGGTAGTGGTAGTGGTAGTGGTAGTGGTAGTGGTAGTGGTAGTGGTAGTGGTAGTGGTAGTGGTAGTGGTAGTGGTAGTGGTAGTGGTAGTGGTAGTGGTAGTGGTAGTGGTAGTGGTAGTGGTAGTGGTAGTGGTAGTGGTAGTGGTAGTGGTAGTGGTAGTGGTAGTGGTAGTGGTAGTGGTAGTGGTAGTGGTAGTGGTAGTGGTAGTGGTAGTGGTAGTGGTAGTGGTAGTGGTAGTGGTAGTGGTAGTGGTAGTGGTAGTGGTAGTGGTAGTGGTAGTGGTAGTGGTAGTGGTAGTGGTAGTGGTAGTGGTAGTGGTAGTGGTAGTGGTAGTGGTAGTGGTAGTGGTAGTGGTAGTGGTAGTGGTAGTGGTAGTGGTAGTGGTAGTGGTAGTGGTAGTGGTAGTGGTAGTGGTAGTGGTAGTGGTAGTGGTAGTGGTAGTGGTAGTGGTAGTGGTAGTGGTAGTGGTAGTGGTAGTGGTAGTGGTAGTGGTAGTGGTAGTGGTAGTGGTAGTGGTAGTGGTAGTGGTAGTGGTAGTGGTAGTGGTAGTGGTAGTGGTAGTGGTAGTGGTAGTGGTAGTGGTAGTGGTAGTGGTAGTGGTAGTGGTAGTGGTAGTGGTAGTGGTAGTGGTAGTGGTAGTGGTAGTGGTAGTGGTAGTGGTAGTGGTAGTGGTAGTGGTAGTGGTAGTGGTAGTGGTAGTGGTAGTGGTAGTGGTAGTGGTAGTGGTAGTGGTAGTGGTAGTGGTAGTGGTAGTGGTAGTGGTAGTGGTAGTGGTAGTGGTAGTGGTAGTGGTAGTGGTAGTGGTAGTGGTAGTGGTAGTGGTAGTGGTAGTGGTAGTGGTAGTGGTAGTGGTAGTGGTAGTGGTAGTGGTAGTGGTAGTGGTAGTGGTAGTGGTAGTGGTAGTGGTAGTGGTAGTGGTAGTGGTAGTGGTAGTGGTAGTGGTAGTGGTAGTGGTAGTGGTAGTGGTAGTGGTAGTGGTAGTGGTAGTGGTAGTGGTAGTGGTAGTGGTAGTGGTAGTGGTAGTGGTAGTGGTAGTGGTAGTGGTAGTGGTAGTGGTAGTGGTAGTGGTAGTGGTAGTGGTAGTGGTAGTGGTAGTGGTAGTGGTAGTGGTAGTGGTAGTGGTAGTGGTAGTGGTAGTGGTAGTGGTAGTGGTAGTGGTAGTGGTAGTGGTAGTGGTAGTGGTAGTGGTAGTGGTAGTGGTAGTGGTAGTGGTAGTGGTAGTGGTAGTGGTAGTGGTAGTGGTAGTGGTAGTGGTAGTGGTAGTGGTAGTGGTAGTGGTAGTGGTAGTGGTAGTGGTAGTGGTAGTGGTAGTGGTAGTGGTAGTGGTAGTGGTAGTGGTAGTGGTAGTGGTAGTGGTAGTGGTAGTGGTAGTGGTAGTGGTAGTGGTAGTGGTAGTGGTAGTGGTAGTGGTAGTGGTAGTGGTAGTGGTAGTGGTAGTGGTAGTGGTAGTGGTAGTGGTAGTGGTAGTGGTAGTGGTAGTGGTAGTGGTAGTGGTAGTGGTAGTGGTAGTGGTAGTGGTAGTGGTAGTGGTAGTGGTAGTGGTAGTGGTAGTGGTAGTGGTAGTGGTAGTGGTAGTGGTAGTGGTAGTGGTAGTGGTAGTGGTAGTGGTAGTGGTAGTGGTAGTGGTAGTGGTAGTGGTAGTGGTAGTGGTAGTGGTAGTGGTAGTGGTAGTGGTAGTGGTAGTGGTAGTGGTAGTGGTAGTGGTAGTGGTAGTGGTAGTGGTAGTGGTAGTGGTAGTGGTAGTGGTAGTGGTAGTGGTAGTGGTAGTGGTAGTGGTAGTGGTAGTGGTAGTGGTAGTGGTAGTGGTAGTGGTAGTGGTAGTGGTAGTGGTAGTGGTAGTGGTAGTGGTAGTGGTAGTGGTAGTGGTAGTGGTAGTGGTAGTGGTAGTGGTAGTGGTAGTGGTAGTGGTAGTGGTAGTGGTAGTGGTAGTGGTAGTGGTAGTGGTAGTGGTAGTGGTAGTGGTAGTGGTAGTGGTAGTGGTAGTGGTAGTGGTAGTGGTAGTGGTAGTGGTAGTGGTAGTGGTAGTGGTAGTGGTAGTGGTAGTGGTAGTGGTAGTGGTAGTGGTAGTGGTAGTGGTAGTGGTAGTGGTAGTGGTAGTGGTAGTGGTAGTGGTAGTGGTAGTGGTAGTGGTAGTGGTAGTGGTAGTGGTAGTGGTAGTGGTAGTGGTAGTGGTAGTGGTAGTGGTAGTGGTAGTGGTAGTGGTAGTGGTAGTGGTAGTGGTAGTGGTAGTGGTAGTGGTAGTGGTAGTGGTAGTGGTAGTGGTAGTGGTAGTGGTAGTGGTAGTGGTAGTGGTAGTGGTAGTGGTAGTGGTAGTGGTAGTGGTAGTGGTAGTGGTAGTGGTAGTGGTAGTGGTAGTGGTAGTGGTAGTGGTAGTGGTAGTGGTAGTGGTAGTGGTAGTGGTAGTGGTAGTGGTAGTGGTAGTGGTAGTGGTAGTGGTAGTGGTAGTGGTAGTGGTAGTGGTAGTGGTAGTGGTAGTGGTAGTGGTAGTGGTAGTGGTAGTGGTAGTGGTAGTGGTAGTGGTAGTGGTAGTGGTAGTGGTAGTGGTAGTGGTAGTGGTAGTGGTAGTGGTAGTGGTAGTGGTAGTGGTAGTGGTAGTGGTAGTGGTGGTAGTGGTAGTGGTAGTGGTAGTGGTAGTGGTAGTGGTAGTGGTAGTGGTAGTGGTAGTGGTAGTGGTAGTGGTAGTGGTAGTGGTAGTGGTAGTGGTAGTGGTAGTGGTAGTGGTAGTGGTAGTGGTAGTGGTAGTGGTAGTGGTAGTGGTAGTGGTAGTGGTAGTGGTAGTGGTAGTGGTAGTGGTAGTGGTAGTGGTAGTGGTAGTGGTAGTGGTAGTGGTAGTGGTAGTGGTAGTGGTAGTGGTAGTGGTAGTGGTAGTGGTAGTGGTAGTGGTAGTGGTAGTGGTAGTGGTAGTGGTAGTGGTAGTGGTAGTGGTAGTGGTAGTGGTAGTGGTAGTGGTAGTGGTAGTGGTAGTGGTAGTGGTAGTGGTAGTGGTAGTGGTAGTGGTAGTGGTAGTGGTAGTGGTAGTGGTAGTGGTAGTGGTAGTGGTAGTGGTAGTGGTAGTGGTAGTGGTAGTGGTAGTGGTAGTGGTAGTGGTAGTGGTAGTGGTAGTGGTAGTGGTAGTGGTAGTGGTAGTGGTAGTGGTAGTGGTAGTGGTAGTGGTAGTGGTAGTGGTAGTGGTAGTGGTAGTGGTAGTGGTAGTGGTAGTGGTAGTGGTAGTGGTAGTGGTAGTGGTAGTGGTAGTGGTAGTGGTAGTGGTAGTGGTAGTGGTAGTGGTAGTGGTAGTGGTAGTGGTAGTGGTAGTGGTAGTGGTAGTGGTAGTGGTAGTGGTAGTGGTAGTGGTAGTGGTAGTGGTAGTGGTAGTGGTAGTGGTAGTGGTAGTGGTAGTGGTAGTGGTAGTGGTAGTGGTAGTGGTAGTGGTAGTGGTAGTGGTAGTGGTAGTGGTAGTGGTAGTGGTAGTGGTAGTGGTAGTGGTAGTGGTAGTGGTAGTGGTAGTGGTAGTGGTAGTGGTAGTGGTAGTGGTAGTGGTAGTGGTAGTGGTAGTGGTAGTGGTAGTGGTAGTGGTAGTGGTAGTGGTAGTGGTAGTGGTAGTGGTAGTGGTAGTGGTAGTGGTAGTGGTAGTGGTAGTGGTAGTGGTAGTGGTAGTGGTAGTGGTAGTGGTAGTGGTAGTGGTAGTGGTAGTGGTAGTGGTAGTGGTAGTGGTAGTGGTAGTGGTAGTGGTAGTGGTAGTGGTAGTGGTAGTGGTAGTGGTAGTGGTAGTGGTAGTGGTAGTGGTAGTGGTAGTGGTAGTGGTAGTGGTAGTGGTAGTGGTAGTGGTAGTGGTAGTGGTAGTGGTAGTGGTAGTGGTAGTGGTAGTGGTAGTGGTAGTGGTAGTGGTAGTGGTAGTGGTAGTGGTAGTGGTAGTGGTAGTGGTAGTGGTAGTGGTAGTGGTAGTGGTAGTGGTAGTGGTAGTGGTAGTGGTAGTGGTAGTGGTAGTGGTAGTGGTAGTGGTAGTGGTAGTGGTAGTGGTAGTGGTAGTGGTAGTGGTAGTGGTAGTGGTAGTGGTAGTGGTAGTGGTAGTGGTAGTGGTAGTGGTAGTGGTAGTGGTAGTGGTAGTGGTAGTGGTAGTGGTAGTGGTAGTGGTAGTGGTAGTGGTAGTGGTAGTGGTAGTGGTAGTGGTAGTGGTAGTGGTAGTGGTAGTGGTAGTGGTAGTGGTAGTGGTAGTGGTAGTGGTAGTGGTAGTGGTAGTGGTAGTGGTAGTGGTAGTGGTAGTGGTAGTGGTAGTGGTAGTGGTAGTGGTAGTGGTAGTGGTAGTGGTAGTGGTAGTGGTAGTGGTAGTGGTAGTGGTAGTGGTAGTGGTAGTGGTAGTGGTAGTGGTAGTGGTAGTGGTAGTGGTAGTGGTAGTGGTAGTGGTAGTGGTAGTGGTAGTGGTAGTGGTAGTGGTAGTGGTAGTGGTAGTGGTAGTGGTAGTGGTAGTGGTAGTGGTAGTGGTAGTGGTAGTGGTAGTGGTAGTGGTAGTGGTAGTGGTAGTGGTAGTGGTAGTGGTAGTGGTAGTGGTAGTGGTAGTGGTAGTGGTAGTGGTAGTGGTAGTGGTAGTGGTAGTGGTAGTGGTAGTGGTAGTGGTAGTGGTAGTGGTAGTGGTAGTGGTAGTGGTAGTGGTAGTGGTAGTGGTAGTGGTAGTGGTAGTGGTAGTGGTAGTGGTAGTGGTAGTGGTAGTGGTAGTGGTAGTGGTAGTGGTAGTGGTAGTGGTAGTGGTAGTGGTAGTGGTAGTGGTAGTGGTAGTGGTAGTGGTAGTGGTAGTGGTAGTGGTAGTGGTAGTGGTAGTGGTAGTGGTAGTGGTAGTGGTAGTGGTAGTGGTAGTGGTAGTGGTAGTGGTAGTGGTAGTGGTAGTGGTAGTGGTAGTGGTAGTGGTAGTGGTAGTGGTAGTGGTAGTGGTAGTGGTAGTGGTAGTGGTAGTGGTAGTGGTAGTGGTAGTGGTAGTGGTAGTGGTAGTGGTAGTGGTAGTGGTAGTGGTAGTGGTAGTGGTAGTGGTAGTGGTAGTGGTAGTGGTAGTGGTAGTGGTAGTGGTAGTGGTAGTGGTAGTGGTAGTGGTAGTGGTAGTGGTAGTGGTAGTGGTAGTGGTAGTGGTAGTGGTAGTGGTAGTGGTAGTGGTAGTGGTAGTGGTAGTGGTAGTGGTAGTGGTAGTGGTAGTGGTAGTGGTAGTGGTAGTGGTAGTGGTAGTGGTAGTGGTAGTGGTAGTGGTAGTGGTAGTGGTAGTGGTAGTGGTAGTGGTAGTGGTAGTGGTAGTGGTAGTGGTAGTGGTAGTGGTAGTGGTAGTGGTAGTGGTAGTGGTAGTGGTAGTGGTAGTGGTAGTGGTAGTGGTAGTGGTAGTGGTAGTGGTAGTGGTAGTGGTAGTGGTAGTGGTAGTGGTAGTGGTAGTGGTAGTGGTAGTGGTAGTGGTAGTGGTAGTGGTAGTGGTAGTGGTAGTGGTAGTGGTAGTGGTAGTGGTAGTGGTAGTGGTAGTGGTAGTGGTAGTGGTAGTGGTAGTGGTAGTGGTAGTGGTAGTGGTAGTGGTAGTGGTAGTGGTAGTGGTAGTGGTAGTGGTAGTGGTAGTGGTAGTGGTAGTGGTAGTGGTAGTGGTAGTGGTAGTGGTAGTGGTAGTGGTAGTGGTAGTGGTAGTGGTAGTGGTAGTGGTAGTGGTAGTGGTAGTGGTAGTGGTAGTGGTAGTGGTAGTGGTAGTGGTAGTGGTAGTGGTAGTGGTAGTGGTAGTGGTAGTGGTAGTGGTAGTGGTAGTGGTAGTGGTAGTGGTAGTGGTAGTGGTAGTGGTAGTGGTAGTGGTAGTGGTAGTGGTAGTGGTAGTGGTAGTGGTAGTGGTAGTGGTAGTGGTAGTGGTAGTGGTAGTGGTAGTGGTAGTGGTAGTGGTAGTGGTAGTGGTAGTGGTAGTGGTAGTGGTAGTGGTAGTGGTAGTGGTAGTGGTAGTGGTAGTGGTAGTGGTAGTGGTAGTGGTAGTGGTAGTGGTAGTGGTAGTGGTAGTGGTAGTGGTAGTGGTAGTGGTAGTGGTAGTGGTAGTGGTAGTGGTAGTGGTAGTGGTAGTGGTAGTGGTAGTGGTAGTGGTAGTGGTAGTGGTAGTGGTAGTGGTAGTGGTAGTGGTAGTGGTAGTGGTAGTGGTAGTGGTAGTGGTAGTGGTAGTGGTAGTGGTAGTGGTAGTGGTAGTGGTAGTGGTAGTGGTAGTGGTAGTGGTAGTGGTAGTGGTAGTGGTAGTGGTAGTGGTAGTGGTAGTGGTAGTGGTAGTGGTAGTGGTAGTGGTAGTGGTAGTGGTAGTGGTAGTGGTAGTGGTAGTGGTAGTGGTAGTGGTAGTGGTAGTGGTAGTGGTAGTGGTAGTGGTAGTGGTAGTGGTAGTGGTAGTGGTAGTGGTAGTGGTAGTGGTAGTGGTAGTGGTAGTGGTAGTGGTAGTGGTAGTGGTAGTGGTAGTGGTAGTGGTAGTGGTAGTGGTAGTGGTAGTGGTAGTGGTAGTGGTAGTGGTAGTGGTAGTGGTAGTGGTAGTGGTAGTGGTAGTGGTAGTGGTAGTGGTAGTGGTAGTGGTAGTGGTAGTGGTAGTGGTAGTGGTAGTGGTAGTGGTAGTGGTAGTGGTAGTGGTAGTGGTAGTGGTAGTGGTAGTGGTAGTGGTAGTGGTAGTGGTAGTGGTAGTGGTAGTGGTAGTGGTAGTGGTAGTGGTAGTGGTAGTGGTAGTGGTAGTGGTAGTGGTAGTGGTAGTGGTAGTGGTAGTGGTAGTGGTAGTGGTAGTGGTAGTGGTAGTGGTAGTGGTAGTGGTAGTGGTAGTGGTAGTGGTAGTGGTAGTGGTAGTGGTAGTGGTAGTGGTAGTGGTAGTGGTAGTGGTAGTGGTAGTGGTAGTGGTAGTGGTAGTGGTAGTGGTAGTGGTAGTGGTAGTGGTAGTGGTAGTGGTAGTGGTAGTGGTAGTGGTAGTGGTAGTGGTAGTGGTAGTGGTAGTGGTAGTGGTAGTGGTAGTGGTAGTGGTAGTGGTAGTGGTAGTGGTAGTGGTAGTGGTAGTGGTAGTGGTAGTGGTAGTGGTAGTGGTAGTGGTAGTGGTAGTGGTAGTGGTAGTGGTAGTGGTAGTGGTAGTGGTAGTGGTAGTGGTAGTGGTAGTGGTAGTGGTAGTGGTAGTGGTAGTGGTAGTGGTAGTGGTAGTGGTAGTGGTAGTGGTAGTGGTAGTGGTAGTGGTAGTGGTAGTGGTAGTGGTAGTGGTAGTGGTAGTGGTAGTGGTAGTGGTAGTGGTAGTGGTAGTGGTAGTGGTAGTGGTAGTGGTAGTGGTAGTGGTAGTGGTAGTGGTAGTGGTAGTGGTAGTGGTAGTGGTAGTGGTAGTGGTAGTGGTAGTGGTAGTGGTAGTGGTAGTGGTAGTGGTAGTGGTAGTGGTAGTGGTAGTGGTAGTGGTAGTGGTAGTGGTAGTGGTAGTGGTAGTGGTAGTGGTAGTGGTAGTGGTAGTGGTAGTGGTAGTGGTAGTGGTAGTGGTAGTGGTAGTGGTAGTGGTAGTGGTAGTGGTAGTGGTAGTGGTAGTGGTAGTGGTAGTGGTAGTGGTAGTGGTAGTGGTAGTGGTAGTGGTAGTGGTAGTGGTAGTGGTAGTGGTAGTGGTAGTGGTAGTGGTAGTGGTAGTGGTAGTGGTAGTGGTAGTGGTAGTGGTAGTGGTAGTGGTAGTGGTAGTGGTAGTGGTAGTGGTAGTGGTAGTGGTAGTGGTAGTGGTAGTGGTAGTGGTAGTGGTAGTGGTAGTGGTAGTGGTAGTGGTAGTGGTAGTGGTAGTGGTAGTGGTAGTGGTAGTGGTAGTGGTAGTGGTAGTGGTAGTGGTAGTGGTAGTGGTAGTGGTAGTGGTAGTGGTAGTGGTAGTGGTAGTGGTAGTGGTAGTGGTAGTGGTAGTGGTAGTGGTAGTGGTAGTGGTAGTGGTAGTGGTAGTGGTAGTGGTAGTGGTAGTGGTAGTGGTAGTGGTAGTGGTAGTGGTAGTGGTAGTGGTAGTGGTAGTGGTAGTGGTAGTGGTAGTGGTAGTGGTAGTGGTAGTGGTAGTGGTAGTGGTAGTGGTAGTGGTAGTGGTAGTGGTAGTGGTAGTGGTAGTGGTAGTGGTAGTGGTAGTGGTAGTGGTAGTGGTAGTGGTAGTGGTAGTGGTAGTGGTAGTGGTAGTGGTAGTGGTAGTGGTAGTGGTAGTGGTAGTGGTAGTGGTAGTGGTAGTGGTAGTGGTAGTGGTAGTGGTAGTGGTAGTGGTAGTGGTAGTGGTAGTGGTAGTGGTAGTGGTAGTGGTAGTGGTAGTGGTAGTGGTAGTGGTAGTGGTAGTGGTAGTGGTAGTGGTAGTGGTAGTGGTAGTGGTAGTGGTAGTGGTAGTGGTAGTGGTAGTGGTAGTGGTAGTGGTAGTGGTAGTGGTAGTGGTAGTGGTAGTGGTAGTGGTAGTGGTAGTGGTAGTGGTAGTGGTAGTGGTAGTGGTAGTGGTAGTGGTAGTGGTAGTGGTAGTGGTAGTGGTAGTGGTAGTGGTAGTGGTAGTGGTAGTGGTAGTGGTAGTGGTAGTGGTAGTGGTAGTGGTAGTGGTAGTGGTAGTGGTAGTGGTAGTGGTAGTGGTAGTGGTAGTGGTAGTGGTAGTGGTAGTGGTAGTGGTAGTGGTAGTGGTAGTGGTAGTGGTAGTGGTAGTGGTAGTGGTAGTGGTAGTGGTAGTGGTAGTGGTAGTGGTAGTGGTAGTGGTAGTGGTAGTGGTAGTGGTAGTGGTAGTGGTAGTGGTAGTGGTAGTGGTAGTGGTAGTGGTAGTGGTAGTGGTAGTGGTAGTGGTAGTGGTAGTGGTAGTGGTAGTGGTAGTGGTAGTGGTAGTGGTAGTGGTAGTGGTAGTGGTAGTGGTAGTGGTAGTGGTAGTGGTAGTGGTAGTGGTAGTGGTAGTGGTAGTGGTAGTGGTAGTGGTAGTGGTAGTGGTAGTGGTAGTGGTAGTGGTAGTGGTAGTGGTAGTGGTAGTGGTAGTGGTAGTGGTAGTGGTAGTGGTAGTGGTAGTGGTAGTGGTAGTGGTAGTGGTAGTGGTAGTGGTAGTGGTAGTGGTAGTGGTAGTGGTAGTGGTAGTGGTAGTGGTAGTGGTAGTGGTAGTGGTAGTGGTAGTGGTAGTGGTAGTGGTAGTGGTAGTGGTAGTGGTAGTGGTAGTGGTAGTGGTAGTGGTAGTGGTAGTGGTAGTGGTAGTGGTAGTGGTAGTGGTAGTGGTAGTGGTAGTGGTAGTGGTAGTGGTAGTGGTAGTGGTAGTGGTAGTGGTAGTGGTAGTGGTAGTGGTAGTGGTAGTGGTAGTGGTAGTGGTAGTGGTAGTGGTAGTGGTAGTGGTAGTGGTAGTGGTAGTGGTAGTGGTAGTGGTAGTGGTAGTGGTAGTGGTAGTGGTAGTGGTAGTGGTAGTGGTAGTGGTAGTGGTAGTGGTAGTGGTAGTGGTAGTGGTAGTGGTAGTGGTAGTGGTAGTGGTAGTGGTAGTGGTAGTGGTAGTGGTAGTGGTAGTGGTAGTGGTAGTGGTAGTGGTAGTGGTAGTGGTAGTGGTAGTGGTAGTGGTAGTGGTAGTGGTAGTGGTAGTGGTAGTGGTAGTGGTAGTGGTAGTGGTAGTGGTAGTGGTAGTGGTAGTGGTAGTGGTAGTGGTAGTGGTAGTGGTAGTGGTAGTGGTAGTGGTAGTGGTAGTGGTAGTGGTAGTGGTAGTGGTAGTGGTAGTGGTAGTGGTAGTGGTAGTGGTAGTGGTAGTGGTAGTGGTAGTGGTAGTGGTAGTGGTAGTGGTAGTGGTAGTGGTAGTGGTAGTGGTAGTGGTAGTGGTAGTGGTAGTGGTAGTGGTAGTGGTAGTGGTAGTGGTAGTGGTAGTGGTAGTGGTAGTGGTAGTGGTAGTGGTAGTGGTAGTGGTAGTGGTAGTGGTAGTGGTAGTGGTAGTGGTAGTGGTAGTGGTAGTGGTAGTGGTAGTGGTAGTGGTAGTGGTAGTGGTAGTGGTAGTGGTAGTGGTAGTGGTAGTGGTAGTGGTAGTGGTAGTGGTAGTGGTAGTGGTAGTGGTAGTGGTAGTGGTAGTGGTAGTGGTAGTGGTAGTGGTAGTGGTAGTGGTAGTGGTAGTGGTAGTGGTAGTGGTAGTGGTAGTGGTAGTGGTAGTGGTAGTGGTAGTGGTAGTGGTAGTGGTAGTGGTAGTGGTAGTGGTAGTGGTAGTGGTAGTGGTAGTGGTAGTGGTAGTGGTAGTGGTAGTGGTAGTGGTAGTGGTAGTGGTAGTGGTAGTGGTAGTGGTAGTGGTAGTGGTAGTGGTAGTGGTAGTGGTAGTGGTAGTGGTAGTGGTAGTGGTAGTGGTAGTGGTAGTGGTAGTGGTAGTGGTAGTGGTAGTGGTAGTGGTAGTGGTAGTGGTAGTGGTAGTGGTAGTGGTAGTGGTAGTGGTAGTGGTAGTGGTAGTGGTAGTGGTAGTGGTAGTGGTAGTGGTAGTGGTAGTGGTAGTGGTAGTGGTAGTGGTAGTGGTAGTGGTAGTGGTAGTGGTAGTGGTAGTGGTAGTGGTAGTGGTAGTGGTAGTGGTAGTGGTAGTGGTAGTGGTAGTGGTAGTGGTAGTGGTAGTGGTAGTGGTAGTGGTAGTGGTAGTGGTAGTGGTAGTGGTAGTGGTAGTGGTAGTGGTAGTGGTAGTGGTAGTGGTAGTGGTAGTGGTAGTGGTAGTGGTAGTGGTAGTGGTAGTGGTAGTGGTAGTGGTAGTGGTAGTGGTAGTGGTAGTGGTAGTGGTAGTGGTAGTGGTAGTGGTAGTGGTAGTGGTAGTGGTAGTGGTAGTGGTAGTGGTAGTGGTAGTGGTAGTGGTAGTGGTAGTGGTAGTGGTAGTGGTAGTGGTAGTGGTAGTGGTAGTGGTAGTGGTAGTGGTAGTGGTAGTGGTAGTGGTAGTGGTAGTGGTAGTGGTAGTGGTAGTGGTAGTGGTAGTGGTAGTGGTAGTGGTAGTGGTAGTGGTAGTGGTAGTGGTAGTGGTAGTGGTAGTGGTAGTGGTAGTGGTAGTGGTAGTGGTAGTGGTAGTGGTAGTGGTAGTGGTAGTGGTAGTGGTAGTGGTAGTGGTAGTGGTAGTGGTAGTGGTAGTGGTAGTGGTAGTGGTAGTGGTAGTGGTAGTGGTAGTGGTAGTGGTAGTGGTAGTGGTAGTGGTAGTGGTAGTGGTAGTGGTAGTGGTAGTGGTAGTGGTAGTGGTAGTGGTAGTGGTAGTGGTAGTGGTAGTGGTAGTGGTAGTGGTAGTGGTAGTGGTAGTGGTAGTGGTAGTGGTAGTGGTAGTGGTAGTGGTAGTGGTAGTGGTAGTGGTAGTGGTAGTGGTAGTGGTAGTGGTAGTGGTAGTGGTAGTGGTAGTGGTAGTGGTAGTGGTAGTGGTAGTGGTAGTGGTAGTGGTAGTGGTAGTGGTAGTGGTAGTGGTAGTGGTAGTGGTAGTGGTAGTGGTAGTGGTAGTGGTAGTGGTAGTGGTAGTGGTAGTGGTAGTGGTAGTGGTAGTGGTAGTGGTAGTGGTAGTGGTAGTGGTAGTGGTAGTGGTAGTGGTAGTGGTAGTGGTAGTGGTAGTGGTAGTGGTAGTGGTAGTGGTAGTGGTAGTGGTAGTGGTAGTGGTAGTGGTAGTGGTAGTGGTAGTGGTAGTGGTAGTGGTAGTGGTAGTGGTAGTGGTAGTGGTAGTGGTAGTGGTAGTGGTAGTGGTAGTGGTAGTGGTAGTGGTAGTGGTAGTGGTAGTGGTAGTGGTAGTGGTAGTGGTAGTGGTAGTGGTAGTGGTAGTGGTAGTGGTAGTGGTAGTGGTAGTGGTAGTGGTAGTGGTAGTGGTAGTGGTAGTGGTAGTGGTAGTGGTAGTGGTAGTGGTAGTGGTAGTGGTAGTGGTAGTGGTAGTGGTAGTGGTAGTGGTAGTGGTAGTGGTAGTGGTAGTGGTAGTGGTAGTGGTAGTGGTAGTGGTAGTGGTAGTGGTAGTGGTAGTGGTAGTGGTAGTGGTAGTGGTAGTGGTAGTGGTAGTGGTAGTGGTAGTGGTAGTGGTAGTGGTAGTGGTAGTGGTAGTGGTAGTGGTAGTGGTAGTGGTAGTGGTAGTGGTAGTGGTAGTGGTAGTGGTAGTGGTAGTGGTAGTGGTAGTGGTAGTGGTAGTGGTAGTGGTAGTGGTAGTGGTAGTGGTAGTGGTAGTGGTAGTGGTAGTGGTAGTGGTAGTGGTAGTGGTAGTGGTAGTGGTAGTGGTAGTGGTAGTGGTAGTGGTAGTGGTAGTGGTAGTGGTAGTGGTAGTGGTAGTGGTAGTGGTAGTGGTAGTGGTAGTGGTAGTGGTAGTGGTAGTGGTAGTGGTAGTGGTAGTGGTAGTGGTAGTGGTAGTGGTAGTGGTAGTGGTAGTGGTAGTGGTAGTGGTAGTGGTAGTGGTAGTGGTAGTGGTAGTGGTAGTGGTAGTGGTAGTGGTAGTGGTAGTGGTAGTGGTAGTGGTAGTGGTAGTGGTAGTGGTAGTGGTAGTGGTAGTGGTAGTGGTAGTGGTAGTGGTAGTGGTAGTGGTAGTGGTAGTGGTAGTGGTAGTGGTAGTGGTAGTGGTAGTGGTAGTGGTAGTGGTAGTGGTAGTGGTAGTGGTAGTGGTAGTGGTAGTGGTAGTGGTAGTGGTAGTGGTAGTGGTAGTGGTAGTGGTAGTGGTAGTGGTAGTGGTAGTGGTAGTGGTAGTGGTAGTGGTAGTGGTAGTGGTAGTGGTAGTGGTAGTGGTAGTGGTAGTGGTAGTGGTAGTGGTAGTGGTAGTGGTAGTGGTAGTGGTAGTGGTAGTGGTAGTGGTAGTGGTAGTGGTAGTGGTAGTGGTAGTGGTAGTGGTAGTGGTAGTGGTAGTGGTAGTGGTAGTGGTAGTGGTAGTGGTAGTGGTAGTGGTAGTGGTAGTGGTAGTGGTAGTGGTAGTGGTAGTGGTAGTGGTAGTGGTAGTGGTAGTGGTAGTGGTAGTGGTAGTGGTAGTGGTAGTGGTAGTGGTAGTGGTAGTGGTAGTGGTAGTGGTAGTGGTAGTGGTAGTGGTAGTGGTAGTGGTAGTGGTAGTGGTAGTGGTAGTGGTAGTGGTAGTGGTAGTGGTAGTGGTAGTGGTAGTGGTAGTGGTAGTGGTAGTGGTAGTGGTAGTGGTAGTGGTAGTGGTAGTGGTAGTGGTAGTGGTAGTGGTAGTGGTAGTGGTAGTGGTAGTGGTAGTGGTAGTGGTAGTGGTAGTGGTAGTGGTAGTGGTAGTGGTAGTGGTAGTGGTAGTGGTAGTGGTAGTGGTAGTGGTAGTGGTAGTGGTAGTGGTAGTGGTAGTGGTAGTGGTAGTGGTAGTGGTAGTGGTAGTGGTAGTGGTAGTGGTAGTGGTAGTGGTAGTGGTAGTGGTAGTGGTAGTGGTAGTGGTAGTGGTAGTGGTAGTGGTAGTGGTAGTGGTAGTGGTAGTGGTAGTGGTAGTGGTAGTGGTAGTGGTAGTGGTAGTGGTAGTGGTAGTGGTAGTGGTAGTGGTAGTGGTAGTGGTAGTGGTAGTGGTAGTGGTAGTGGTAGTGGTAGTGGTAGTGGTAGTGGTAGTGGTAGTGGTAGTGGTAGTGGTAGTGGTAGTGGTAGTGGTAGTGGTAGTGGTAGTGGTAGTGGTAGTGGTAGTGGTAGTGGTAGTGGTAGTGGTAGTGGTAGTGGTAGTGGTAGTGGTAGTGGTAGTGGTAGTGGTAGTGGTAGTGGTAGTGGTAGTGGTAGTGGTAGTGGTAGTGGTAGTGGTAGTGGTAGTGGTAGTGGTAGTGGTAGTGGTAGTGGTAGTGGTAGTGGTAGTGGTAGTGGTAGTGGTAGTGGTAGTGGTAGTGGTAGTGGTAGTGGTAGTGGTAGTGGTAGTGGTAGTGGTAGTGGTAGTGGTAGTGGTAGTGGTAGTGGTAGTGGTAGTGGTAGTGGTAGTGGTAGTGGTAGTGGTAGTGGTAGTGGTAGTGGTAGTGGTAGTGGTAGTGGTAGTGGTAGTGGTAGTGGTAGTGGTAGTGGTAGTGGTAGTGGTAGTGGTAGTGGTAGTGGTAGTGGTAGTGGTAGTGGTAGTGGTAGTGGTAGTGGTAGTGGTAGTGGTAGTGGTAGTGGTAGTGGTAGTGGTAGTGGTAGTGGTAGTGGTAGTGGTAGTGGTAGTGGTAGTGGTAGTGGTAGTGGTAGTGGTAGTGGTAGTGGTAGTGGTAGTGGTAGTGGTAGTGGTAGTGGTAGTGGTAGTGGTAGTGGTAGTGGTAGTGGTAGTGGTAGTGGTAGTGGTAGTGGTAGTGGTAGTGGTAGTGGTAGTGGTAGTGGTAGTGGTAGTGGTAGTGGTAGTGGTAGTGGTAGTGGTAGTGGTAGTGGTAGTGGTAGTGGTAGTGGTAGTGGTAGTGGTAGTGGTAGTGGTAGTGGTAGTGGTAGTGGTAGTGGTAGTGGTAGTGGTAGTGGTAGTGGTAGTGGTAGTGGTAGTGGTAGTGGTAGTGGTAGTGGTAGTGGTAGTGGTAGTGGTAGTGGTAGTGGTAGTGGTAGTGGTAGTGGTAGTGGTAGTGGTAGTGGTAGTGGTAGTGGTAGTGGTAGTGGTAGTGGTAGTGGTAGTGGTAGTGGTAGTGGTAGTGGTAGTGGTAGTGGTAGTGGTAGTGGTAGTGGTAGTGGTAGTGGTAGTGGTAGTGGTAGTGGTAGTGGTAGTGGTAGTGGTAGTGGTAGTGGTAGTGGTAGTGGTAGTGGTAGTGGTAGTGGTAGTGGTAGTGGTAGTGGTAGTGGTAGTGGTAGTGGTAGTGGTAGTGGTAGTGGTAGTGGTAGTGGTAGTGGTAGTGGTAGTGGTAGTGGTAGTGGTAGTGGTAGTGGTAGTGGTAGTGGTAGTGGTAGTGGTAGTGGTAGTGGTAGTGGTAGTGGTAGTGGTAGTGGTAGTGGTAGTGGTAGTGGTAGTGGTAGTGGTAGTGGTAGTGGTAGTGGTAGTGGTAGTGGTAGTGGTAGTGGTAGTGGTAGTGGTAGTGGTAGTGGTAGTGGTAGTGGTAGTGGTAGTGGTAGTGGTAGTGGTAGTGGTAGTGGTAGTGGTAGTGGTAGTGGTAGTGGTAGTGGTAGTGGTAGTGGTAGTGGTAGTGGTAGTGGTAGTGGTAGTGGTAGTGGTAGTGGTAGTGGTAGTGGTAGTGGTAGTGGTAGTGGTAGTGGTAGTGGTAGTGGTAGTGGTAGTGGTAGTGGTAGTGGTAGTGGTAGTGGTAGTGGTAGTGGTAGTGGTAGTGGTAGTGGTAGTGGTAGTGGTAGTGGTAGTGGTAGTGGTAGTGGTAGTGGTAGTGGTAGTGGTAGTGGTAGTGGTAGTGGTAGTGGTAGTGGTAGTGGTAGTGGTAGTGGTAGTGGTAGTGGTAGTGGTAGTGGTAGTGGTAGTGGTAGTGGTAGTGGTAGTGGTAGTGGTAGTGGTAGTGGTAGTGGTAGTGGTAGTGGTAGTGGTAGTGGTAGTGGTAGTGGTAGTGGTAGTGGTAGTGGTAGTGGTAGTGGTAGTGGTAGTGGTAGTGGTAGTGGTAGTGGTAGTGGTAGTGGTAGTGGTAGTGGTAGTGGTAGTGGTAGTGGTAGTGGTAGTGGTAGTGGTAGTGGTAGTGGTAGTGGTAGTGGTAGTGGTAGTGGTAGTGGTAGTGGTAGTGGTAGTGGTAGTGGTAGTGGTAGTGGTAGTGGTAGTGGTAGTGGTAGTGGTAGTGGTAGTGGTAGTGGTAGTGGTAGTGGTAGTGGTAGTGGTAGTGGTAGTGGTAGTGGTAGTGGTAGTGGTAGTGGTAGTGGTAGTGGTAGTGGTAGTGGTAGTGGTAGTGGTAGTGGTAGTGGTAGTGGTAGTGGTAGTGGTAGTGGTAGTGGTAGTGGTAGTGGTAGTGGTAGTGGTAGTGGTAGTGGTAGTGGTAGTGGTAGTGGTAGTGGTAGTGGTAGTGGTAGTGGTAGTGGTAGTGGTAGTGGTAGTGGTAGTGGTAGTGGTAGTGGTAGTGGTAGTGGTAGTGGTAGTGGTAGTGGTAGTGGTAGTGGTAGTGGTAGTGGTAGTGGTAGTGGTAGTGGTAGTGGTAGTGGTAGTGGTAGTGGTAGTGGTAGTGGTAGTGGTAGTGGTAGTGGTAGTGGTAGTGGTAGTGGTAGTGGTAGTGGTAGTGGTAGTGGTAGTGGTAGTGGTAGTGGTAGTGGTAGTGGTAGTGGTAGTGGTAGTGGTAGTGGTAGTGGTAGTGGTAGTGGTAGTGGTAGTGGTAGTGGTAGTGGTAGTGGTAGTGGTAGTGGTAGTGGTAGTGGTAGTGGTAGTGGTAGTGGTAGTGGTAGTGGTAGTGGTAGTGGTAGTGGTAGTGGTAGTGGTAGTGGTAGTGGTAGTGGTAGTGGTAGTGGTAGTGGTAGTGGTAGTGGTAGTGGTAGTGGTAGTGGTAGTGGTAGTGGTAGTGGTAGTGGTAGTGGTAGTGGTAGTGGTAGTGGTAGTGGTAGTGGTAGTGGTAGTGGTAGTGGTAGTGGTAGTGGTAGTGGTAGTGGTAGTGGTAGTGGTAGTGGTAGTGGTAGTGGTAGTGGTAGTGGTAGTGGTAGTGGTAGTGGTAGTGGTAGTGGTAGTGGTAGTGGTAGTGGTAGTGGTAGTGGTAGTGGTAGTGGGTGGTAGTGGTAGTGGTAGTGGTAGTGGTAGTGGTAGTGGTAGTGGTAGTGGTAGTGGTAGTGGTAGTGGTAGTGGTAGTGGTAGTGGTAGTGGTAGTGGTAGTGGTAGTGGTAGTGGTAGTGGTAGTGGTAGTGGTAGTGGTAGTGGTAGTGGTAGTGGTAGTGGTAGTGGTAGTGGTAGTGGTAGTGGTAGTGGTAGTGGTAGTGGTAGTGGTAGTGGTAGTGGTAGTGGTAGTGGTAGTGGTAGTGGTAGTGGTAGTGGTAGTGGTAGTGGTAGTGGTAGTGGTAGTGGTAGTGGTAGTGGTAGTGGTAGTGGTAGTGGTAGTGGTAGTGGTAGTGGTAGTGGTAGTGGTAGTGGTAGTGGTAGTGGTAGTGGTAGTGGTAGTGGTAGTGGTAGTGGTAGTGGTAGTGGTAGTGGTAGTGGTAGTGGTAGTGGTAGTGGTAGTGGTAGTGGTAGTGGTAGTGGTAGTGGTAGTGGTAGTGGTAGTGGTAGTGGTAGTGGTAGTGGTAGTGGTAGTGGTAGTGGTAGTGGTAGTGGTAGTGGTAGTGGTAGTGGTAGTGGTAGTGGTAGTGGTAGTGGTAGTGGTAGTGGTAGTGGTAGTGGTAGTGGTAGTGGTAGTGGTAGTGGTAGTGGTAGTGGTAGTGGTAGTGGTAGTGGTAGTGGTAGTGGTAGTGGTAGTGGTAGTGGTAGTGGTAGTGGTAGTGGTAGTGGTAGTGGTAGTGGTAGTGGTAGTGGTAGTGGTAGTGGTAGTGGTAGTGGTAGTGGTAGTGGTAGTGGTAGTGGTAGTGGTAGTGGTAGTGGTAGTGGTAGTGGTAGTGGTAGTGGTAGTGGTAGTGGTAGTGGTAGTGGTAGTGGTAGTGGTAGTGGTAGTGGTAGTGGTAGTGGTAGTGGTAGTGGTAGTGGTAGTGGTAGTGGTAGTGGTAGTGGTAGTGGTAGTGGTAGTGGTAGTGGTAGTGGTAGTGGTAGTGGTAGTGGTAGTGGTAGTGGTAGTGGTAGTGGTAGTGGTAGTGGTAGTGGTAGTGGTAGTGGTAGTGGTAGTGGTAGTGGTAGTGGTAGTGGTAGTGGTAGTGGTAGTGGTAGTGGTAGTGGTAGTGGTAGTGGTAGTGGTAGTGGTAGTGGTAGTGGTAGTGGTAGTGGTAGTGGTAGTGGTAGTGGTAGTGGTAGTGGTAGTGGTAGTGGTAGTGGTAGTGGTAGTGGTAGTGGTAGTGGTAGTGGTAGTGGTAGTGGTAGTGGTAGTGGTAGTGGTAGTGGTAGTGGTAGTGGTAGTGGTAGTGGTAGTGGTAGTGGTAGTGGTAGTGGTAGTGGTAGTGGTAGTGGTAGTGGTAGTGGTAGTGGTAGTGGTAGTGGTAGTGGTAGTGGTAGTGGTAGTGGTAGTGGTAGTGGTAGTGGTAGTGGTAGTGGTAGTGGTAGTGGTAGTGGTAGTGGTAGTGGTAGTGGTAGTGGTAGTGGTAGTGGTAGTGGTAGTGGTAGTGGTAGTGGTAGTGGTAGTGGTAGTGGTAGTGGTAGTGGTAGTGGTAGTGGTAGTGGTAGTGGTAGTGGTAGTGGTAGTGGTAGTGGTAGTGGTAGTGGTAGTGGTAGTGGTAGTGGTAGTGGTAGTGGTAGTGGTAGTGGTAGTGGTAGTGTGGTAGTGGTAGTGGTAGTGGTAGTGGTAGTGGTAGTGGTAGTGGTAGTGGTAGTGGTAGTGGTAGTGGTAGTGGTAGTGGTAGTGGTAGTGGTAGTGGTAGTGGTAGTGGTAGTGGTAGTGGTAGTGGTAGTGGTAGTGGTAGTGGTAGTGGTAGTGGTAGTGGTAGTGGTAGTGGTAGTGGTAGTGGTAGTGGTAGTGGTAGTGGTAGTGGTAGTGGTAGTGGTAGTGGTAGTGGTAGTGGTAGTGGTAGTGGTAGTGGTAGTGGTAGTGGTAGTGGTAGTGGTAGTGGTAGTGGTAGTGGTAGTGGTAGTGGTAGTGGTAGTGGTAGTGGTAGTGGTAGTGGTAGTGGTAGTGGTAGTGGTAGTGGTAGTGGTAGTGGTAGTGGTAGTGGTAGTGGTAGTGGTAGTGGTAGTGGTAGTGGTAGTGGTAGTGGTAGTGGTAGTGGTAGTGGTAGTGGTAGTGGTAGTGGTAGTGGTAGTGGTAGTGGTAGTGGTAGTGGTAGTGGTAGTGGTAGTGGTAGTGGTAGTGGTAGTGGTAGTGGTAGTGGTAGTGGTAGTGGTAGTGGTAGTGGTAGTGGTAGTGGTAGTGGTAGTGGTAGTGGTAGTGGTAGTGGTAGTGGTAGTGGTAGTGGTAGTGGTAGTGGTAGTGGTAGTGGTAGTGGTAGTGGTAGTGGTAGTGGTAGTGGTAGTGGTAGTGGTAGTGGTAGTGGTAGTGGTAGTGGTAGTGGTAGTGGTAGTGGTAGTGGTAGTGGTAGTGGTAGTGGTAGTGGTAGTGGTAGTGGTAGTGGTAGTGGTAGTGGTAGTGGTAGTGGTAGTGGTAGTGGTAGTGGTAGTGGTAGTGGTAGTGGTAGTGGTAGTGGTAGTGGTAGTGGTAGTGGTAGTGGTAGTGGTAGTGGTAGTGGTAGTGGTAGTGGTAGTGGTAGTGGTAGTGGTAGTGGTAGTGGTAGTGGTAGTGGTAGTGGTAGTGGTAGTGGTAGTGGTAGTGGTAGTGGTAGTGGTAGTGGTAGTGGTAGTGGTAGTGGTAGTGGTAGTGGTAGTGGTAGTGGTAGTGGTAGTGGTAGTGGTAGTGGTAGTGGTAGTGGTAGTGGTAGTGGTAGTGGTAGTGGTAGTGGTAGTGGTAGTGGTAGTGGTAGTGGTAGTGGTAGTGGTAGTGGTAGTGGTAGTGGTAGTGGTAGTGGTAGTGGTAGTGGTAGTGGTAGTGGTAGTGGTAGTGGTAGTGGTAGTGGTAGTGGTAGTGGTAGTGGTAGTGGTAGTGGTAGTGGTAGTGGTAGTGGTAGTGGTAGTGGTAGTGGTAGTGGTAGTGGTAGTGGTAGTGGTAGTGGTAGTGGTAGTGGTAGTGGTAGTGGTAGTGGTAGTGGTAGTGGTAGTGGTAGTGGTAGTGGTAGTGGTAGTGGTAGTGGTAGTGGTAGTGGTAGTGGTAGTGGTAGTGGTAGTGGTAGTGGTAGTGGTAGTGGTAGTGGTAGTGGTAGTGGTAGTGGTAGTGGTAGTGGTAGTGGTAGTGGTAGTGGTAGTGGTAGTGGTAGTGGTAGTGGTAGTGGTAGTGGTAGTGGTAGTGGTAGTGGTAGTGGTAGTGGTAGTGGTAGTGGTAGTGGTAGTGGTAGTGGTAGTGGTAGTGGTAGTGGTAGTGGTAGTGGTAGTGGTAGTGGTAGTGGTAGTGGTAGTGGTAGTGGTAGTGGTAGTGGTAGTGGTAGTGGTAGTGGTAGTGGTAGTGGTAGTGGTAGTGGTAGTGGTAGTGGTAGTGGTAGTGGTAGTGGTAGTGGTAGTGGTAGTGGTAGTGGTAGTGGTAGTGGTAGTGGTAGTGGTAGTGGTAGTGGTAGTGGTAGTGGTAGTGGTAGTGGTAGTGGTAGTGGTAGTGGTAGTGGTAGTGGTAGTGGTAGTGGTAGTGGTAGTGGTAGTGGTAGTGGTAGTGGTAGTGGTAGTGGTAGTGGTAGTGGTAGTGGTAGTGGTAGTGGTAGTGGTAGTGGTAGTGGTAGTGGTAGTGGTAGTGGTAGTGGTAGTGGTAGTGGTAGTGGTAGTGGTAGTGGTAGTGGTAGTGGTAGTGGTAGTGGTAGTGGTAGTGGTAGTGGTAGTGGTAGTGGTAGTGGTAGTGGTAGTGGTAGTGGTAGTGGTAGTGGTAGTGGTAGTGGTAGTGGTAGTGGTAGTGGTAGTGGTAGTGGTAGTGGTCGTGGTAGTGGTAGTGGTCTGGTAGTGGTAGTGGTAGTGGTAGTGGTCGTGGTAGTGGTATTACTATTACTATTACTATTACTATTACTATTACTATTACTATTACTATTACTATTACTATTACTATTACTATTACTATTACTATTACTATTACTATTACTATTACTATTACTATTACTATTACTATTACTATTACTATTACTATTACTATTACTTTTACTATTACTATTACTATTACTATTACTATTACTATTACTATTACTATTACTATTACTATTACTATTACTATTACTATTACTATTACTATTACTATTACTATTACTATTACTATTACTATTACTATTACTATTACTATTACTATTACTATTACTATTACTATTACTATTACTATTACTATTACTATTACTATTACTATTACTATTACTATTTATTATTACTATTACTATTACTATTTATTATTATTATTACTATTACTATTACTATTACTATTACTATTACTATTATTACTATTACTATTACTATTACTATTACTATTACTATTACTATTACTATTACTATTACTATTACTATTACTATTACTATTACTATTACTATTACTATTACTATTACTATTACTATTACTATTACTATTACTATTACTATTACTATTACTATTACTATTACTATTACTATTACTATTACTATTACTATTACTATTACTATTACTATTACTATTACTATTACTATTACTATTACTATTACTATTACTATTACTATTACTATTACTATTACTATTACTATTACTATTACTATTACTATTACTATTACTATTACTATTACTATTACTATTACTATTACTATTACTATTACTATTACTATTACTATTACTATTACTATTACTATTACTATTTACTATTACTATTACTATTACTATTACTATTACTATTACTATTACTATTACTATTACTATTACTATTACTATTACTATTACTATTACTATTACTATTACTATTACTATTACTATTACTATTACTATTACTATTACTATTACTATTACTATTACTATTACTATTACTATTACTATTACTATTACTATTACTATTACTATTACTATTACTATTACTATTACTATTACTATTACTATTACTATTACTATTACTATTACTATTACTATTACTATTACTATTACTATTACTATTACTATTACTATTACTATTACTATTACTATTACTATTACTATTACTATTACTATTACTATTACTATTACTATTACTATTACTATTACTATTACTATTACTATTACTATTACTATTACTATTACTATTACTATTACTATTACTATTACTATTACTATTACTATTACTATTACTATTACTATTACTATTACTATTACTATTACTATTACTATTACTATTACTATTACTATTACTATTACTATTACTATTACTATTACTATTACTATTACTATTACTATTACTATTACTATTACTATTACTATTACTATTACTATTACTATTACTATTACTATTACTATTACTATTACTATTACTATTACTATTACTATTACTATTACTATTACTATTACTATTACTATTACTATTACTATTACTATTACTATTACTATTACTATTACTATTACTATTACTATTACTATTACTATTACTATTACTATTACTATTACTATTACTATTACTATTACTATTACTATTACTATTACTATTACTATTACTATTACTATTACTATTACTATTACTATTACTATTACTATTACTATTACTATTACTATTACTATTACTATTACTATTACTATTACTATTACTATTACTATTACTATTACTATTACTATTACTATTACTATTACTATTACTATTACTATTACTATTACTATTACTATTACTATTACTATTACTATTACTATTACTATTACTATTACTATTACTATTACTATTACTATTACTATTACTATTACTATTACTATTACTATTACTATTACTATTACTATTACTATTACTATTACTATTACTATTACTATTACTATTACTATTACTATTACTATTACTATTACTATTACTATTACTATTACTATTACTATTACTATTACTATTACTATTACTATTACTATTACTATTACTATTACTATTACTATTACTATTACTATTACTATTACTATTACTATTACTATTACTATTACTATTACTATTACTATTACTATTACTATTACTATTACTATTACTATTACTATTACTATTACTATTACTATTACTATTACTATTACTATTACTATTACTATTACTATTACTATTACTATTACTATTACTATTACTATTACTATTACTATTACTATTACTATTACTATTACTATTACTATTACTATTACTATTACTATTACTATTACTATTACTATTACTATTACTATTACTATTACTATTACTATTACTATTACTATTACTATTACTATTACTATTACTATTACTATTACTATTACTATTACTATTACTATTACTATTACTATTACTATTACTATTACTATTACTATTACTATTACTATTACTATTACTATTACTATTACTATTACTATTACTATTACTATTACTATTACTATTACTATTACTATTACTATTACTATTACTATTACTATTACTATTACTATTACTATTACTATTACTATTACTATTACTATTACTATTACTATTACTATTACTATTACTATTACTATTACTATTACTATTACTATTACTATTACTATTACTATTACTATTACTATTACTATTACTATTACTATTACTATTACTATTACTATTACTATTACTATTACTATTACTATTACTATTACTATTACTATTACTATTACTATTACTATTACTATTACTATTACTATTACTATTACTATTACTATTACTATTACTATTACTATTACTATTACTATTACTATTACTATTACTATTACTATTACTATTACTATTACTATTACTATTACTATTACTATTACTATTACTATTACTATTACTATTACTATTACTATTACTATTACTATTACTATTACTATTACTATTACTATTACTATTACTATTACTATTACTATTACTATTACTATTACTATTACTATTACTATTACTATTACTATTACTATTACTATTACTATTACTATTACTATTACTATTACTATTACTATTACTATTACTATTACTATTACTATTACTATTACTATTACTATTACTATTACTATTACTATTACTATTACTATTACTATTACTATTACTATTACTATTACTATTACTATTACTATTACTATTACTATTACTATTACTATTACTATTACTATTACTATTACTATTACTATTACTATTACTATTACTATTACTATTACTATTACTATTACTATTACTATTACTATTACTATTACTATTACTATTACTATTACTATTACTATTACTATTACTATTACTATTACTATTACTATTACTATTACTATTACTATTACTATTACTATTACTATTACTATTACTATTACTATTACTATTACTATTACTATTACTATTACTATTACTATTACTATTACTATTACTATTACTATTACTATTACTATTACTATTACTATTACTATTACTATTACTATTACTATTACTATTACTATTACTATTACTATTACTATTACTATTACTATTACTATTACTATTACTATTACTATTACTATTACTATTACTATTACTATTACTATTACTATTACTATTACTATTACTATTACTATTACTATTACTATTACTATTACTATTACTATTACTATTACTATTACTATTACTATTACTATTACTATTACTATTACTATTACTATTACTATTACTATTACTATTACTATTACTATTACTATTACTATTACTATTACTATTACTATTACTATTACTATTACTATTACTATTACTATTACTATTACTATTACTATTACTATTACTATTACTATTACTATTACTATTACTATTACTATTACTATTACTATTACTATTACTATTACTATTACTATTACTATTACTATTACTATTACTATTACTATTACTATTACTATTACTATTACTATTACTATTACTATTACTATTACTATTACTATTACTATTACTATTACTATTACTATTACTATTACTATTACTATTACTATTACTATTACTATTACTATTACTATTACTATTACTATTACTATTACTATTACTATTACTATTACTATTACTATTACTATTACTATTACTATTACTATTACTATTACTATTACTATTACTATTACTATTACTATTACTATTACTATTACTATTACTATTACTATTACTATTACTATTACTATTACTATTACTATTACTATTACTATTACTATTACTATTACTATTACTATTACTATTACTATTACTATTACTATTACTATTACTATTACTATTACTATTACTATTACTATTACTATTACTATTACTATTACTATTACTATTACTATTACTATTACTATTACTATTACTATTACTATTACTATTACTATTACTATTACTATTACTATTACTATTACTATTACTATTACTATTACTATTACTATTACTATTACTATTACTATTACTATTACTATTACTATTACTATTACTATTACTATTACTATTACTATTACTATTACTATTACTATTACTATTACTATTACTATTACTATTACTATTACTATTACTATTACTATTACTATTACTATTACTATTACTATTACTATTACTATTACTATTACTATTACTATTACTATTACTATTACTATTACTATTACTATTACTATTACTATTACTATTACTATTACTATTACTATTACTATTACTATTACTATTACTATTACTATTACTATTACTATTACTATTACTATTACTATTACTATTACTATTACTATTACTATTACTATTACTATTACTATTACTATTACTATTACTATTACTATTACTATTACTATTACTATTACTATTACTATTACTATTACTATTACTATTACTATTACTATTACTATTACTATTACTATTACTATTACTATTACTATTACTATTACTATTACTATTACTATTACTATTACTATTACTATTACTATTACTATTACTATTACTATTACTATTACTATTACTATTACTATTACTATTACTATTACTATTACTATTACTATTACTATTACTATTACTATTACTATTACTATTACTATTACTATTACTATTACTATTACTATTACTATTACTATTACTATTACTATTACTATTACTATTACTATTACTATTACTATTACTATTACTATTACTATTACTATTACTATTACTATTACTATTACTATTACTATTACTATTACTATTACTATTACTATTACTATTACTATTACTATTACTATTACTATTACTATTACTATTACTATTACTATTACTATTACTATTACTATTACTATTACTATTACTATTACTATTACTATTACTATTACTATTACTATTACTATTACTATTACTATTACTATTACTATTACTATTACTATTACTATTACTATTACTATTACTATTACTATTACTATTACTATTACTATTACTATTACTATTACTATTACTATTACTATTACTATTACTATTACTATTACTATTACTATTACTATTACTATTACTATTACTATTACTATTACTATTACTATTACTATTACTATTACTATTACTATTACTATTACTATTACTATTACTATTACTATTACTATTACTATTACTATTACTATTACTATTACTATTACTATTACTATTACTATTACTATTACTATTACTATTACTATTACTATTACTATTACTATTACTATTACTATTACTATTACTATTACTATTACTATTACTATTACTATTACTATTACTATTACTATTACTATTACTATTACTATTACTATTACTATTACTATTACTATTACTATTACTATTACTATTACTATTACTATTACTATTACTATTACTATTACTATTACTATTACTATTACTATTACTATTACTATTACTATTACTATTACTATTACTATTACTATTACTATTACTATTACTATTACTATTACTATTACTATTACTATTACTATTACTATTACTATTACTATTACTATTACTATTACTATTACTATTACTATTACTATTACTATTACTATTACTATTACTATTACTATTACTATTACTATTACTATTACTATTACTATTACTATTACTATTACTATTACTATTACTATTACTATTACTATTACTATTACTATTACTATTACTATTACTATTACTATTACTATTACTATTACTATTACTATTACTATTACTATTACTATTACTATTACTATTACTATTACTATTACTATTACTATTACTATTACTATTACTATTACTATTACTATTACTATTACTATTACTATTACTATTACTATTACTATTACTATTACTATTACTATTACTATTACTATTACTATTACTATTACTATTACTATTACTATTACTATTACTATTACTATTACTATTACTATTACTATTACTATTACTATTACTATTACTATTACTATTACTATTACTATTACTATTACTATTACTATTACTATTACTATTACTATTACTATTACTATTACTATTACTATTACTATTACTATTACTATTACTATTACTATTACTATTACTATTACTATTACTATTACTATTACTATTACTATTACTATTACTATTACTATTACTATTACTATTACTATTACTATTACTATTACTATTACTATTACTATTACTATTACTATTACTATTACTATTACTATTACTATTACTATTACTATTACTATTACTATTACTATTACTATTACTATTACTATTACTATTACTATTACTATTACTATTACTATTACTATTACTATTACTATTACTATTACTATTACTATTACTATTACTATTACTATTACTATTACTATTACTATTACTATTACTATTACTATTACTATTACTATTACTATTACTATTACTATTACTATTACTATTACTATTACTATTACTATTACTATTACTATTACTATTACTATTACTATTACTATTACTATTACTATTACTATTACTATTACTATTACTATTACTATTACTATTACTATTACTATTACTATTACTATTACTATTACTATTACTATTACTATTACTATTACTATTACTATTACTATTACTATTACTATTACTATTACTATTACTATTACTATTACTATTACTATTACTATTACTATTACTATTACTATTACTATTACTATTACTATTACTATTACTATTACTATTACTATTACTATTACTATTACTATTACTATTACTATTACTATTACTATTACTATTACTATTACTATTACTATTACTATTACTATTACTATTACTATTACTATTACTATTACTATTACTATTACTATTACTATTACTATTACTATTACTATTACTATTACTATTACTATTACTATTACTATTACTATTACTATTACTATTACTATTACTATTACTATTACTATTACTATTACTATTACTATTACTATTACTATTACTATTACTATTACTATTACTATTACTATTACTATTACTATTACTATTACTATTACTATTACTATTACTATTACTATTACTATTACTATTACTATTACTATTACTATTACTATTACTATTACTATTACTATTACTATTACTATTACTATTACTATTACTATTACTATTACTATTACTATTACTATTACTATTACTATTACTATTACTATTACTATTACTATTACTATTACTATTACTATTACTATTACTATTACTATTACTATTACTATTACTATTACTATTACTATTACTATTACTATTACTATTACTATTACTATTACTATTACTATTACTATTACTATTACTATTACTATTACTATTACTATTACTATTACTATTACTATTACTATTACTATTACTATTACTATTACTATTACTATTACTATTACTACTATTACTATTACTATTACTATTACTATTACTATTACTATTACTATTACTATTACTATTACTATTACTATTACTATTACTATTACTATTACTATTACTATTACTATTACTATTACTATTACTATTACTATTACTATTACTATTACTATTACTATTACTATTACTATTACTATTACTATTACTATTACTATTACTATTACTATTACTATTACTATTACTATTACTATTACTATTACTATTACTATTACTATTACTATTACTATTACTATTACTATTACTATTACTATTACTATTACTATTACTATTACTATTACTATTACTATTACTATTACTATTACTATTACTATTACTATTACTATTACTATTACTATTACTATTACTATTACTATTACTATTACTATTACTATTACTATTACTATTACTATTACTATTACTATTACTATTACTATTACTATTACTATTACTATTACTATTACTATTACTATTACTATTACTATTACTATTACTATTACTATTACTATTACTATTACTATTACTATTACTATTACTATTACTATTACTATTACTATTACTATTACTATTACTATTACTATTACTATTACTATTACTATTACTATTACTATTACTATTACTATTACTATTACTATTACTATTACTATTACTATTACTATTACTATTACTATTACTATTACTATTACTATTACTATTACTATTACTATTACTATTACTATTACTATTACTATTACTATTACTATTACTATTACTATTACTATTACTATTACTATTACTATTACTATTACTATTACTATTACTATTACTATTACTATTACTATTACTATTACTATTACTATTACTATTACTATTACTATTACTATTACTATTACTATTACTATTACTATTACTATTACTATTACTATTACTATTACTATTACTATTACTATTACTATTACTATTACTATTACTATTACTATTACTATTACTATTACTATTACTATTACTATTACTATTACTATTACTATTACTATTACTATTACTATTACTATTACTATTACTATTACTATTACTATTACTATTACTATTACTATTACTATTACTATTACTATTACTATTACTATTACTATTACTATTACTATTACTATTACTATTACTATTACTATTACTATTACTATTACTATTACTATTACTATTACTATTACTATTACTATTACTATTACTATTACTATTACTATTACTATTACTATTACTATTACTATTACTATTACTATTACTATTACTATTACTATTACTATTACTATTACTATTACTATTACTATTACTATTACTATTACTATTACTATTACTATTACTATTACTATTACTATTACTATTACTATTACTATTACTATTACTATTACTATTACTATTACTATTACTATTACTATTACTATTACTATTACTATTACTATTACTATTACTATTACTATTACTATTACTATTACTATTACTATTACTATTACTATTACTATTACTATTACTATTACTATTACTATTACTATTACTATTACTATTACTATTACTATTACTATTACTATTACTATTACTATTACTATTACTATTACTATTACTATTACTATTACTATTACTATTACTATTACTATTACTATTACTATTACTATTACTATTACTATTACTATTACTATTACTATTACTATTACTATTACTATTACTATTACTATTACTATTACTATTACTATTACTATTACTATTACTATTACTATTACTATTACTATTACTATTACTATTACTATTACTATTACTATTACTATTACTATTACTATTACTATTACTATTACTATTACTATTACTATTACTATTACTATTACTATTACTATTACTATTACTATTACTATTACTATTACTATTACTATTACTATTACTATTACTATTACTATTACTATTACTATTACTATTACTATTACTATTACTATTACTATTACTATTACTATTACTATTACTATTACTATTACTATTACTATTACTATTACTATTACTATTACTATTACTATTACTATTACTATTACTATTACTATTACTATTACTATTACTATTACTATTACTATTACTATTACTATTACTATTACTATTACTATTACTATTACTATTACTATTACTATTACTATTACTATTACTATTACTATTACTATTACTATTACTATTACTATTACTATTACTATTACTATTACTATTACTATTACTATTACTATTACTATTACTATTACTATTACTATTACTATTACTATTACTATTACTATTACTATTACTATTACTATTACTATTACTATTACTATTACTATTACTATTACTATTACTATTACTATTACTATTACTATTACTATTACTATTACTATTACTATTACTATTACTATTACTATTACTATTACTATTACTATTACTATTACTATTACTATTACTATTACTATTACTATTACTATTACTATTACTATTACTATTACTATTACTATTACTATTACTATTACTATTACTATTACTATTACTATTACTATTACTATTACTATTACTATTACTATTACTATTACTATTACTATTACTATTACTATTACTATTACTATTACTATTACTATTACTATTACTATTACTATTACTATTACTATTACTATTACTATTACTATTACTATTACTATTACTATTACTATTACTATTACTATTACTATTACTATTACTATTACTATTACTATTACTATTACTATTACTATTACTATTACTATTACTATTACTATTACTATTACTATTACTATTACTATTACTATTACTATTACTATTACTATTACTATTACTATTACTATTACTATTACTATTACTATTACTATTACTATTACTATTACTATTACTATTACTATTACTATTACTATTACTATTACTATTACTATTACTATTACTATTACTATTACTATTACTATTACTATTACTATTACTATTACTATTACTATTACTATTACTATTACTATTACTATTACTATTACTATTACTATTACTATTACTATTACTATTACTATTACTATTACTATTACTATTACTATTACTATTACTATTACTATTACTATTACTATTACTATTACTATTACTATTACTATTACTATTACTATTACTATTACTATTACTATTACTATTACTATTACTATTACTATTACTATTACTATTACTATTACTATTACTATTACTATTACTATTACTATTACTATTACTATTACTATTACTATTACTATTACTATTACTATTACTATTACTATTACTATTACTATTACTATTACTATTACTATTACTATTACTATTACTATTACTATTACTATTACTATTACTATTACTATTACTATTACTATTACTATTACTATTACTATTACTATTACTATTACTATTACTATTACTATTACTATTACTATTACTATTACTATTACTATTACTATTACTATTACTATTACTATTACTATTACTATTACTATTACTATTACTATTACTATTACTATTACTATTACTATTACTATTACTATTACTATTACTATTACTATTACTATTACTATTACTATTACTATTACTATTACTATTACTATTACTATTACTATTACTATTACTATTACTATTACTATTACTATTACTATTACTATTACTATTACTATTACTATTACTATTACTATTACTATTACTATTACTATTACTATTACTATTACTATTACTATTACTATTACTATTACTATTACTATTACTATTACTATTACTATTACTATTACTATTACTATTACTATTACTATTACTATTACTATTACTATTACTATTACTATTACTATTACTATTACTATTACTATTACTATTACTATTACTATTACTATTACTATTACTATTACTATTACTATTACTATTACTATTACTATTACTATTACTATTACTATTACTATTACTATTACTATTACTATTACTATTACTATTACTATTACTATTACTATTACTATTACTATTACTATTACTATTACTATTACTATTACTATTACTATTACTATTACTATTACTATTACTATTACTATTACTATTACTATTACTATTACTATTACTATTACTATTACTATTACTATTACTATTACTATTACTATTACTATTACTATTACTATTACTATTACTATTACTATTACTATTACTATTACTATTACTATTACTATTACTATTACTATTACTATTACTATTACTATTACTATTACTATTACTATTACTATTACTATTACTATTACTATTACTATTACTATTACTATTACTATTACTATTACTATTACTATTACTATTACTATTACTATTACTATTACTATTACTATTACTATTACTATTACTATTACTATTACTATTACTATTACTATTACTATTACTATTACTATTACTATTACTATTACTATTACTATTACTATTACTATTACTATTACTATTACTATTACTATTACTATTACTATTACTATTACTATTACTATTACTATTACTATTACTATTACTATTACTATTACTATTACTATTACTATTACTATTACTATTACTATTACTATTACTATTACTATTACTATTACTATTACTATTACTATTACTATTACTATTACTATTACTATTACTATTACTATTACTATTACTATTACTATTACTATTACTATTACTATTACTATTACTATTACTATTACTATTACTATTACTATTACTATTACTATTACTATTACTATTACTATTACTATTACTATTACTATTACTATTACTATTACTATTACTATTACTATTACTATTACTATTACTATTACTATTACTATTACTATTACTATTACTATTACTATTACTATTACTATTACTATTACTATTACTATTACTATTACTATTACTATTACTATTACTATTACTATTACTATTACTATTACTATTACTATTACTATTACTATTACTATTACTATTACTATTACTATTACTATTACTATTACTATTACTATTACTATTACTATTACTATTACTATTACTATTACTATTACTATTACTATTACTATTACTATTACTATTACTATTACTATTACTATTACTATTACTATTACTATTACTATTACTATTACTATTACTATTACTATTACTATTACTATTACTATTACTATTACTATTACTATTACTATTACTATTACTATTACTATTACTATTACTATTACTATTACTATTACTATTACTATTACTATTACTATTACTATTACTATTACTATTACTATTACTATTACTATTACTATTACTATTACTATTACTATTACTATTACTATTACTATTACTATTACTATTACTATTACTATTACTATTACTATTACTATTACTATTACTATTACTATTACTATTACTATTACTATTACTATTACTATTACTATTACTATTACTATTACTATTACTATTACTATTACTATTACTATTACTATTACTATTACTATTACTATTACTATTACTATTACTATTACTATTACTATTACTATTACTATTACTATTACTATTACTATTACTATTACTATTACTATTACTATTACTATTACTATTACTATTACTATTACTATTACTATTACTATTACTATTACTATTACTATTACTATTACTATTACTATTACTATTACTATTACTATTACTATTACTATTACTATTACTATTACTATTACTATTACTATTACTATTACTATTACTATTACTATTACTATTACTATTACTATTACTATTACTATTACTATTACTATTACTATTACTATTACTATTACTATTACTATTACTATTACTATTACTATTACTATTACTATTACTATTACTATTACTATTACTATTACTATTACTATTACTATTACTATTACTATTACTATTACTATTACTATTACTATTACTATTACTATTACTATTACTATTACTATTACTATTACTATTACTATTACTATTACTATTACTATTACTATTACTATTACTATTACTATTACTATTACTATTACTATTACTATTACTATTACTATTACTATTACTATTACTATTACTATTACTATTACTATTACTATTACTATTACTATTACTATTACTATTACTATTACTATTACTATTACTATTACTATTACTATTACTATTACTATTACTATTACTATTACTATTACTATTACTATTACTATTACTATTACTATTACTATTACTATTACTATTACTATTACTATTACTATTACTATTACTATTACTATTACTATTACTATTACTATTACTATTACTATTACTATTACTATTACTATTACTATTACTATTACTATTACTATTACTATTACTATTACTATTACTATTACTATTACTATTACTATTACTATTACTATTACTATTACTATTACTATTACTATTACTATTACTATTACTATTACTATTACTATTACTATTACTATTACTATTACTATTACTATTACTATTACTATTACTATTACTATTACTATTACTATTACTATTACTATTACTATTACTATTACTATTACTATTACTATTACTATTACTATTACTATTACTATTACTATTACTATTACTATTACTATTACTATTACTATTACTATTACTATTACTATTACTATTACTATTACTATTACTATTACTATTACTATTACTATTACTATTACTATTACTATTACTATTACTATTACTATTACTATTACTATTACTATTACTATTACTATTACTATTACTATTACTATTACTATTACTATTACTATTACTATTACTATTACTATTACTATTACTATTACTATTACTATTACTATTACTATTACTATTACTATTACTATTACTATTACTATTACTATTACTATTACTATTACTATTACTATTACTATTACTATTACTATTACTATTACTATTACTATTACTATTACTATTACTATTACTATTACTATTACTATTACTATTACTATTACTATTACTATTACTATTACTATTACTATTACTATTACTATTACTATTACTATTACTATTACTATTACTATTACTATTACTATTACTATTACTATTACTATTACTATTACTATTACTATTACTATTACTATTACTATTACTATTACTATTACTATTACTATTACTATTACTATTACTATTACTATTACTATTACTATTACTATTACTATTACTATTACTATTACTATTACTATTACTATTACTATTACTATTACTATTACTATTACTATTACTATTACTATTACTATTACTATTACTATTACTATTACTATTACTATTACTATTACTATTACTATTACTATTACTATTACTATTACTATTACTATTACTATTACTATTACTATTACTATTACTATTACTATTACTATTACTATTACTATTACTATTACTATTACTATTACTATTACTATTACTATTACTATTACTATTACTATTACTATTACTATTACTATTACTATTACTATTACTATTACTATTACTATTACTATTACTATTACTATTACTATTACTATTACTATTACTATTACTATTACTATTACTATTACTATTACTATTACTATTACTATTACTATTACTATTACTATTACTATTACTATTACTATTACTATTACTATTACTATTACTATTACTATTACTATTACTATTACTATTACTATTACTATTACTATTACTATTACTATTACTATTACTATTACTATTACTATTACTATTACTATTACTATTACTATTACTATTACTATTACTATTACTATTACTATTACTATTACTATTACTATTACTATTACTATTACTATTACTATTACTATTACTATTACTATTACTATTACTATTACTATTACTATTACTATTACTATTACTATTACTATTACTATTACTATTACTATTACTATTACTATTACTATTACTATTACTATTACTATTACTATTACTATTACTATTACTATTACTATTACTATTACTATTACTATTACTATTACTATTACTATTACTATTACTATTACTATTACTATTACTATTACTATTACTATTACTATTACTATTACTATTACTATTACTATTACTATTACTATTACTATTACTATTACTATTACTATTACTATTACTATTACTATTACTATTACTATTACTATTACTATTACTATTACTATTACTATTACTATTACTATTACTATTACTATTACTATTACTATTACTATTACTATTACTATTACTATTACTATTACTATTACTATTACTATTACTATTACTATTACTATTACTATTACTATTACTATTACTATTACTATTACTATTACTATTACTATTACTATTACTATTACTATTACTATTACTATTACTATTACTATTACTATTACTATTACTATTACTATTACTATTACTATTACTATTACTATTACTATTACTATTACTATTACTATTACTATTACTATTACTATTACTATTACTATTACTATTACTATTACTATTACTATTACTATTACTATTACTATTACTATTACTATTACTATTACTATTACTATTACTATTACTATTACTATTACTATTACTATTACTATTACTATTACTATTACTATTACTATTACTATTACTATTACTATTACTATTACTATTACTATTACTATTACTATTACTATTACTATTACTATTACTATTACTATTACTATTACTATTACTATTACTATTACTATTACTATTACTATTACTATTACTATTACTATTACTATTACTATTACTATTACTATTACTATTACTATTACTATTACTATTACTATTACTATTACTATTACTATTACTATTACTATTACTATTACTATTACTATTACTATTACTATTACTATTACTATTACTATTACTATTACTATTACTATTACTATTACTATTACTATTACTATTACTATTACTATTACTATTACTATTACTATTACTATTACTATTACTATTACTATTACTATTACTATTACTATTACTATTACTATTACTATTACTATTACTATTACTATTACTATTACTATTACTATTACTATTACTATTACTATTACTATTACTATTACTATTACTATTACTATTACTATTACTATTACTATTACTATTACTATTACTATTACTATTACTATTACTATTACTATTACTATTACTATTACTATTACTATTACTATTACTATTACTATTACTATTACTATTACTATTACTATTACTATTACTATTACTATTACTATTACTATTACTATTACTATTACTATTACTATTACTATTACTATTACTATTACTATTACTATTACTATTACTATTACTATTACTATTACTATTACTATTACTATTACTATTACTATTACTATTACTATTACTATTACTATTACTATTACTATTACTATTACTATTACTATTACTATTACTATTACTATTACTATTACTATTACTATTACTATTACTATTACTATTACTATTACTATTACTATTACTATTACTATTACTATTACTATTACTATTACTATTACTATTACTATTACTATTACTATTACTATTACTATTACTATTACTATTACTATTACTATTACTATTACTATTACTATTACTATTACTATTACTATTACTATTACTATTACTATTACTATTACTATTACTATTACTATTACTATTACTATTACTATTACTATTACTATTACTATTACTATTACTATTACTATTACTATTACTATTACTATTACTATTACTATTACTATTACTATTACTATTACTATTACTATTACTATTACTATTACTATTACTATTACTATTACTATTACTATTACTATTACTATTACTATTACTATTACTATTACTATTACTATTACTATTACTATTACTATTACTATTACTATTACTATTACTATTACTATTACTATTACTATTACTATTACTATTACTATTACTATTACTATTACTATTACTATTACTATTACTATTACTATTACTATTACTATTACTATTACTATTACTATTACTATTACTATTACTATTACTATTACTATTACTATTACTATTACTATTACTATTACTATTACTATTACTATTACTATTACTATTACTATTACTATTACTATTACTATTACTATTACTATTACTATTACTATTACTATTACTATTACTATTACTATTACTATTACTATTACTATTACTATTACTATTACTATTACTATTACTATTACTATTACTATTACTATTACTATTACTATTACTATTACTATTACTATTACTATTACTATTACTATTACTATTACTATTACTATTACTATTACTATTACTATTACTATTACTATTACTATTACTATTACTATTACTATTACTATTACTATTACTATTACTATTACTATTACTATTACTATTACTATTACTATTACTATTACTATTACTATTACTATTACTATTACTATTACTATTACTATTACTATTACTATTACTATTACTATTACTATTACTATTACTATTACTATTACTATTACTATTACTATTACTATTACTATTACTATTACTATTACTATTACTATTACTATTACTATTACTATTACTATTACTATTACTATTACTATTACTATTACTATTACTATTACTATTACTATTACTATTACTATTACTATTACTATTACTATTACTATTACTATTACTATTACTATTACTATTACTATTACTATTACTATTACTATTACTATTACTATTACTAT
>JAKKIB010000330.1:412500-610000 GCA_023089585.1 Melophagus ovinus | reverse complement strand
ATAGTAATAGTAATAGTAATAGTAATAGTAATAGTAATAGTAATAGTAATAGTAATAGTAATAGTAATAGTAATAGTAATAGTAATAGTAATTACTATTACTATTACTATTACTAATAGTAATAGTAATAGTAATAGTAATAGTAATAGTAATAGTAATAGTAATAGTAATAGTAATAGTAATAGTAATAGTAATAGTAATAGTAATAGTAATAGTAATAGTAATAGTAATAGTAATAGTAATAGTAATAGTAATAGTAATAGTAATTAGTAATAGTAATAGTAATAGTAATAGTAATAGTAATAGTAATAGTAATAGTAATAGTAATAGTAATAGTAATAGTAATAGTAATAGTAATAGTAATAGTAATAGTAATAGTAATAGTAATAGTAATAGTAATAGTAATAGTAATAGTAATAGTAATAGTAATAGTAATAGTAATAGTAATAGTAATAGTAATAGTAATAGTAATAGTAATAGTAATAGTAATAGTAATAGTAATAGTAATAGTAATAGTAATAGTAATAGTATTAGTAATAGTAATAGTAATAGTAATAGTAATAGTAATAGTAATAGTAATAGTAATAGTAATAGTAATAGTAATAGTAATAGTAATAGTAATAGTAATAGTAATAGTAATAGTAATAGTATTAGTAATAGTATAGTAATACTATTACTATTAATAGTAATAGTAATAGTAATAGTAATTACTAATAGTAATAGTAATAGTAATAGTAATAGTAATAGTAATAGTAATAGTAATAGTAATAGTATAGTAATAGTAATAGTAATAGTAATAGTAATAGTAATAGTAATAGTAATAGTAATAGTAATTAGTAATAGTAATAGTAATAGTAATAGTAATAGTAATAGTAATAGTAATACTATTTAATAGTAATAGTAATAGTAATAGTAATAGTAATAGTAATTAGTAATAGTAATAGTAATAGTAATAGTAATAGTAATAGTAATAGTAATTAGTATTACTAATAGTAATAGTAATAGTAATAGTAATAGTAATAGTAATAGTAATAGTAATAGTAATAGTAATAGTAATAGTAATAGTAATAGTAATAGTAATAGTAATAGTAATAGTAATAGTAATAGTAATAGTAATAGTAATAGTAATAGTAATAGTAATAGTAATAGTAATAGTAATAGTAATAGTAATAGTAATAGTAATAGTAATAGTAATAGTAATAGTAATAGTAATAGTAATAGTAATAGTAATAGTAATAGTAATAGTAATAGTAATAGTAATAGTAATAGTAATAGTAATAGTAATAGTAATAGTAATAGTAATAGTAATAGTAATAGTAATAGTAATAGTAATAGTAATAGTAATAGTAATAGTAATAGTAATAGTAATAGTAATAGTAATAGTAATAGTAATAGTAATAGTAATAGTAATAGTAATAGTAATAGTAATAGTAATAGTAATAGTAATAGTAATAGTAATAGTATAGTAATAGTAATAGTAATAGTAATAGTAATAGTAATAGTAATAGTAATAGTAATAGTAATAGTAATAGTAATAGTAATAGTAATAGTAATAGTATAGTAATAGTAATAGTAATAGTAATAGTAATAGTAATAGTAATAGTAATAGTAATAGTAATAGTAATAGTAATAGTAATAGTAATAGTAATAGTAATAGTAATAGTAATAGTAATAGTAATAGTAATAGTAATAGTAATAGTAATAGTAATAGTAATAGTAATAGTAATAGTAATAGTAATAGTAATAGTAATAGTAATAGTATAGTAATAGTAATAGTAATAGTAATAGTAATAGTAATAGTAATAGTAATAGTAATAGTAATAGTAATAGTAATAGTAATAGTAATAGTAATAGTAATAGTAATAGTAATAGTAATAGTAATAGTAATAGTAATAGTAATAGTAATAGTAATAGTAATAGTAATAGTAATAGTAATAGTAATAGTAATAGTAATAGTAATAGTAATAGTAATAGTAATAGTAATAGTAATAGTAATAGTAATAGTAATAGTAATAGTAATAGTAATAGTAATAGTAATAGTAATAGTAATAGTAATAGTAATAGTAATAGTAATAGTATAGTAATAGTAATAGTAATAGTAATAGTAATAGTAATAGTAATAGTAATAGTAATAGTAATAGTAATAGTAATAGTAATAGTAATAGTAATAGTAATAGTAATAGTAATAGTAATAGTAATAGTAATAGTAATAGTAATAGTAATAGTAATAGTAATAGTAATAGTAATAGTAATAGTAATAGTAATAGTAATAGTAATAGTAATAGTAATAGTAATAGTAATAGTAATAGTAATAGTAATAGTAATAGTAATAGTAATAGTAATAGTAATAGTAATAGTAATAGTAATAGTAATAGTAATAGTAATAGTAATAGTAATAGTAATAGTAATAGTAATAGTAATAGTAATAGTAATAGTAATAGTAATAGTAATAGTAATAGTAATAGTAATAGTAATAGTAATAGTAATAGTAATAGTAATAGTAATAGTAATAGTAATAGTAATAGTAATAGTAATAGTAATAGTAATAGTAATAGTAATAGTAATAGTAATAGTAATAGTAATAGTAATAGTAATAGTAATAGTAATAGTAATAGTAATAGTAATAGTAATAGTAATAGTAATAGTAATAGTAATAGTAATAGTAATAGTAATAGTAATAGTAATAGTAATAGTAATAGTAATAGTAATAGTAATAGTAATAGTAATAGTAATAGTAATAGTAATAGTAATAGTAATAGTAATAGTAATAGTAATAGTAATAGTAATAGTAATAGTAATAGTAATAGTAATAGTAATAGTAATAGTAATAGTAATAGTAATAGTAATAGTAATAGTAATAGTAATAGTAATAGTAATAGTAATAGTAATAGTAATAGTAATAGTAATAGTAATAGTAATAGTAATAGTAATAGTAATAGTAATAGTAATAGTAATAGTAATAGTAATAGTAATAGTAATAGTAATAGTAATAGTAATAGTAATAGTAATAGTAATAGTAATAGTAATAGTAATAGTAATAGTAATAGTAATAGTAATAGTAATAGTAATAGTAATAGTAATAGTAATAGTAATAGTAATAGTAATAGTAATAGTAATAGTAATAGTAATAGTAATAGTAATAGTAATAGTAATAGTAATAGTAATAGTAATAGTAATAGTAATAGTAATAGTAATAGTAATAGTAATAGTAATAGTAATAGTAATAGTAATAGTAATAGTAATAGTAATAGTAATAGTAATAGTAATAGTAATAGTAATAGTAATAGTAATAGTAATAGTAATAGTAATAGTAATAGTAATAGTAATAGTAATAGTAATAGTAATAGTAATAGTAATAGTAATAGTAATAGTAATAGTAATAGTAATAGTAATAGTAATAGTAATAGTAATAGTAATAGTAATAGTAATAGTAATAGTAATAGTAATAGTAATAGTAATAGTAATAGTAATAGTAATAGTAATAGTAATAGTAATAGTAATAGTAATAGTAATAGTAATAGTAATAGTAATAGTAATAGTAATAGTAATAGTAATAGTAATAGTAATAGTAATAGTAATAGTAATAGTAATAGTAATAGTAATAGTAATAGTAATAGTAATAGTAATAGTAATAGTAATAGTAATAGTAATAGTAATAGTAATAGTAATAGTAATAGTAATAGTAATAGTAATAGTAATAGTAATAGTAATAGTAATAGTAATAGTAATAGTAATAGTAATAGTAATAGTAATAGTAATAGTAATAGTAATAGTAATAGTAATAGTAATAGTAATAGTAATAGTAATAGTAATAGTAATAGTAATAGTAATAGTAATAGTAATAGTAATAGTAATAGTAATAGTAATAGTAATAGTAATAGTAATAGTAATAGTAATAGTAATAGTAATAGTAATAGTAATAGTAATAGTAATAGTAATAGTAATAGTAATAGTAATAGTAATAGTAATAGTAATAGTAATAGTAATAGTAATAGTAATAGTAATAGTAATAGTAATAGTAATAGTAATAGTAATAGTAATAGTAATAGTAATAGTAATAGTAATAGTAATAGTAATAGTAATAGTAATAGTAATAGTAATAGTAATAGTAATAGTAATAGTAATAGTAATAGTAATAGTAATAGTAATAGTAATAGTAATAGTAATAGTAATAGTAATAGTAATAGTAATAGTAATAGTAATAGTAATAGTAATAGTAATAGTAATAGTAATAGTAATAGTAATAGTAATAGTAATAGTAATAGTAATAGTAATAGTAATAGTAATAGTAATAGTAATAGTAATAGTAATAGTAATAGTAATAGTAATAGTAATAGTAATAGTAATAGTAATAGTAATAGTAATAGTAATAGTAATAGTAATAGTAATAGTAATAGTAATAGTAATAGTAATAGTAATAGTAATAGTAATAGTAATAGTAATAGTAATAGTAATAGTAATAGTAATAGTAATAGTAATAGTAATAGTAATAGTAATAGTAATAGTAATAGTAATAGTAATAGTAATAGTAATAGTAATAGTAATAGTAATAGTAATAGTAATAGTAATAGTAATAGTAATAGTAATAGTAATAGTAATAGTAATAGTAATAGTAATAGTAATAGTAATAGTAATAGTAATAGTAATAGTAATAGTAATAGTAATAGTAATAGTAATAGTAATAGTAATAGTAATAGTAATAGTAATAGTAATAGTAATAGTAATAGTAATAGTAATAGTAATAGTAATAGTAATAGTAATAGTAATAGTAATAGTAATAGTAATAGTAATAGTAATAGTAATAGTAATAGTAATAGTAATAGTAATAGTAATAGTAATAGTAATAGTAATAGTAATAGTAATAGTAATAGTAATAGTAATAGTAATAGTAATAGTAATAGTAATAGTAATAGTAATAGTAATAGTAATAGTAATAGTAATAGTAATAGTAATAGTAATAGTAATAGTAATAGTAATAGTAATAGTAATAGTAATAGTAATAGTAATAGTAATAGTAATAGTAATAGTAATAGTAATAGTAATAGTAATAGTAATAGTAATAGTAATAGTAATAGTAATAGTAATAGTAATAGTAATAGTAATAGTAATAGTAATAGTAATAGTAATAGTAATAGTAATAGTAATAGTAATAGTAATAGTAATAGTAATAGTAATAGTAATAGTAATAGTAATAGTAATAGTAATAGTAATAGTAATAGTAATAGTAATAGTAATAGTAATAGTAATAGTAATAGTAATAGTAATAGTAATAGTAATAGTAATAGTAATAGTAATAGTAATAGTAATAGTAATAGTAATAGTAATAGTAATAGTAATAGTAATAGTAATAGTAATAGTAATAGTAATAGTAATAGTAATAGTAATAGTAATAGTAATAGTAATAGTAATAGTAATAGTAATAGTAATAGTAATAGTAATAGTAATAGTAATAGTAATAGTAATAGTAATAGTAATAGTAATAGTAATAGTAATAGTAATAGTAATAGTAATAGTAATAGTAATAGTAATAGTAATAGTAATAGTAATAGTAATAGTAATAGTAATAGTAATAGTAATAGTAATAGTAATAGTAATAGTAATAGTAATAGTAATAGTAATAGTAATAGTAATAGTAATAGTAATAGTAATAGTAATAGTAATAGTAATAGTAATAGTAATAGTAATAGTAATAGTAATAGTAATAGTAATAGTAATAGTAATAGTAATAGTAATAGTAATAGTAATAGTAATAGTAATAGTAATAGTAATAGTAATAGTAATAGTAATAGTAATAGTAATAGTAATAGTAATAGTAATAGTAATAGTAATAGTAATAGTAATAGTAATAGTAATAGTAATAGTAATAGTAATAGTAATAGTAATAGTAATAGTAATAGTAATAGTAATAGTAATAGTAATAGTAATAGTAATAGTAATAGTAATAGTAATAGTAATAGTAATAGTAATAGTAATAGTAATAGTAATAGTAATAGTAATAGTAATAGTAATAGTAATAGTAATAGTAATAGTAATAGTAATAGTAATAGTAATAGTAATAGTAATAGTAATAGTAATAGTAATAGTAATAGTAATAGTAATAGTAATAGTAATAGTAATAGTAATAGTAATAGTAATAGTAATAGTAATAGTAATAGTAATAGTAATAGTAATAGTAATAGTAATAGTAATAGTAATAGTAATAGTAATAGTAATAGTAATAGTAATAGTAATAGTAATAGTAATAGTAATAGTAATAGTAATAGTAATAGTAATAGTAATAGTAATAGTAATAGTAATAGTAATAGTAATAGTAATAGTAATAGTAATAGTAATAGTAATAGTAATAGTAATAGTAATAGTAATAGTAATAGTAATAGTAATAGTAATAGTAATAGTAATAGTAATAGTAATAGTAATAGTAATAGTAATAGTAATAGTAATAGTAATAGTAATAGTAATAGTAATAGTAATAGTAATAGTAATAGTAATAGTAATAGTAATAGTAATAGTAATAGTAATAGTAATAGTAATAGTAATAGTAATAGTAATAGTAATAGTAATAGTAATAGTAATAGTAATAGTAATAGTAATAGTAATAGTAATAGTAATAGTAATAGTAATAGTAATAGTAATAGTAATAGTAATAGTAATAGTAATAGTAATAGTAATAGTAATAGTAATAGTAATAGTAATAGTAATAGTAATAGTAATAGTAATAGTAATAGTAATAGTAATAGTAATAGTAATAGTAATAGTAATAGTAATAGTAATAGTAATAGTAATAGTAATAGTAATAGTAATAGTAATAGTAATAGTAATAGTAATAGTAATAGTAATAGTAATAGTAATAGTAATAGTAATAGTAATAGTAATAGTAATAGTAATAGTAATAGTAATAGTAATAGTAATAGTAATAGTAATAGTAATAGTAATAGTAATAGTAATAGTAATAGTAATAGTAATAGTAATAGTAATAGTAATAGTAATAGTAATAGTAATAGTAATAGTAATAGTAATAGTAATAGTAATAGTAATAGTAATAGTAATAGTAATAGTAATAGTAATAGTAATAGTAATAGTAATAGTAATAGTAATAGTAATAGTAATAGTAATAGTAATAGTAATAGTAATAGTAATAGTAATAGTAATAGTAATAGTAATAGTAATAGTAATAGTAATAGTAATAGTAATAGTAATAGTAATAGTAATAGTAATAGTAATAGTAATAGTAATAGTAATAGTAATAGTAATAGTAATAGTAATAGTAATAGTAATAGTAATAGTAATAGTAATAGTAATAGTAATAGTAATAGTAATAGTAATAGTAATAGTAATAGTAATAGTAATAGTAATAGTAATAGTAATAGTAATAGTAATAGTAATAGTAATAGTAATAGTAATAGTAATAGTAATAGTAATAGTAATAGTAATAGTAATAGTAATAGTAATAGTAATAGTAATAGTAATAGTAATAGTAATAGTAATAGTAATAGTAATAGTAATAGTAATAGTAATAGTAATAGTAATAGTAATAGTAATAGTAATAGTAATAGTAATAGTAATAGTAATAGTAATAGTAATAGTAATAGTAATAGTAATAGTAATAGTAATAGTAATAGTAATAGTAATAGTAATAGTAATAGTAATAGTAATAGTAATAGTAATAGTAATAGTAATAGTAATAGTAATAGTAATAGTAATAGTAATAGTAATAGTAATAGTAATAGTAATAGTAATAGTAATAGTAATAGTAATAGTAATAGTAATAGTAATAGTAATAGTAATAGTAATAGTAATAGTAATAGTAATAGTAATAGTAATAGTAATAGTAATAGTAATAGTAATAGTAATAGTAATAGTAATAGTAATAGTAATAGTAATAGTAATAGTAATAGTAATAGTAATAGTAATAGTAATAGTAATAGTAATAGTAATAGTAATAGTAATAGTAATAGTAATAGTAATAGTAATAGTAATAGTAATAGTAATAGTAATAGTAATAGTAATAGTAATAGTAATAGTAATAGTAATAGTAATAGTAATAGTAATAGTAATAGTAATAGTAATAGTAATAGTAATAGTAATAGTAATAGTAATAGTAATAGTAATAGTAATAGTAATAGTAATAGTAATAGTAATAGTAATAGTAATAGTAATAGTAATAGTAATAGTAATAGTAATAGTAATAGTAATAGTAATAGTAATAGTAATAGTAATAGTAATAGTAATAGTAATAGTAATAGTAATAGTAATAGTAATAGTAATAGTAATAGTAATAGTAATAGTAATAGTAATAGTAATAGTAATAGTAATAGTAATAGTAATAGTAATAGTAATAGTAATAGTAATAGTAATAGTAATAGTAATAGTAATAGTAATAGTAATAGTAATAGTAATAGTAATAGTAATAGTAATAGTAATAGTAATAGTAATAGTAATAGTAATAGTAATAGTAATAGTAATAGTAATAGTAATAGTAATAGTAATAGTAATAGTAATAGTAATAGTAATAGTAATAGTAATAGTAATAGTAATAGTAATAGTAATAGTAATAGTAATAGTAATAGTAATAGTAATAGTAATAGTAATAGTAATAGTAATAGTAATAGTAATAGTAATAGTAATAGTAATAGTAATAGTAATAGTAATAGTAATAGTAATAGTAATAGTAATAGTAATAGTAATAGTAATAGTAATAGTAATAGTAATAGTAATAGTAATAGTAATAGTAATAGTAATAGTAATAGTAATAGTAATAGTAATAGTAATAGTAATAGTAATAGTAATAGTAATAGTAATAGTAATAGTAATAGTAATAGTAATAGTAATAGTAATAGTAATAGTAATAGTAATAGTAATAGTAATAGTAATAGTAATAGTAATAGTAATAGTAATAGTAATAGTAATAGTAATAGTAATAGTAATAGTAATAGTAATAGTAATAGTAATAGTAATAGTAATAGTAATAGTAATAGTAATAGTAATAGTAATAGTAATAGTAATAGTAATAGTAATAGTAATAGTAATAGTAATAGTAATAGTAATAGTAATAGTAATAGTAATAGTAATAGTAATAGTAATAGTAATAGTAATAGTAATAGTAATAGTAATAGTAATAGTAATAGTAATAGTAATAGTAATAGTAATAGTAATAGTAATAGTAATAGTAATAGTAATAGTAATAGTAATAGTAATAGTAATAGTAATAGTAATAGTAATAGTAATAGTAATAGTAATAGTAATAGTAATAGTAATAGTAATAGTAATAGTAATAGTAATAGTAATAGTAATAGTAATAGTAATAGTAATAGTAATAGTAATAGTAATAGTAATAGTAATAGTAATAGTAATAGTAATAGTAATAGTAATAGTAATAGTAATAGTAATAGTAATAGTAATAGTAATAGTAATAGTAATAGTAATAGTAATAGTAATAGTAATAGTAATAGTAATAGTAATAGTAATAGTAATAGTAATAGTAATAGTAATAGTAATAGTAATAGTAATAGTAATAGTAATAGTAATAGTAATAGTAATAGTAATAGTAATAGTAATAGTAATAGTAATAGTAATAGTAATAGTAATAGTAATAGTAATAGTAATAGTAATAGTAATAGTAATAGTAATAGTAATAGTAATAGTAATAGTAATAGTAATAGTAATAGTAATAGTAATAGTAATAGTAATAGTAATAGTAATAGTAATAGTAATAGTAATAGTAATAGTAATAGTAATAGTAATAGTAATAGTAATAGTAATAGTAATAGTAATAGTAATAGTAATAGTAATAGTAATAGTAATAGTAATAGTAATAGTAATAGTAATAGTAATAGTAATAGTAATAGTAATAGTAATAGTAATAGTAATAGTAATAGTAATAGTAATAGTAATAGTAATAGTAATAGTAATAGTAATAGTAATAGTAATAGTAATAGTAATAGTAATAGTAATAGTAATAGTAATAGTAATAGTAATAGTAATAGTAATAGTAATAGTAATAGTAATAGTAATAGTAATAGTAATAGTAATAGTAATAGTAATAGTAATAGTAATAGTAATAGTAATAGTAATAGTAATAGTAATAGTAATAGTAATAGTAATAGTAATAGTAATAGTAATAGTAATAGTAATAGTAATAGTAATAGTAATAGTAATAGTAATAGTAATAGTAATAGTAATAGTAATAGTAATAGTAATAGTAATAGTAATAGTAATAGTAATAGTAATAGTAATAGTAATAGTAATAGTAATAGTAATAGTAATAGTAATAGTAATAGTAATAGTAATAGTAATAGTAATAGTAATAGTAATAGTAATAGTAATAGTAATAGTAATAGTAATAGTAATAGTAATAGTAATAGTAATAGTAATAGTAATAGTAATAGTAATAGTAATAGTAATAGTAATAGTAATAGTAATAGTAATAGTAATAGTAATAGTAATAGTAATAGTAATAGTAATAGTAATAGTAATAGTAATAGTAATAGTAATAGTAATAGTAATAGTAATAGTAATAGTAATAGTAATAGTAATAGTAATAGTAATAGTAATAGTAATAGTAATAGTAATAGTAATAGTAATAGTAATAGTAATAGTAATAGTAATAGTAATAGTAATAGTAATAGTAATAGTAATAGTAATAGTAATAGTAATAGTAATAGTAATAGTAATAGTAATAGTAATAGTAATAGTAATAGTAATAGTAATAGTAATAGTAATAGTAATAGTAATAGTAATAGTAATAGTAATAGTAATAGTAATAGTAATAGTAATAGTAATAGTAATAGTAATAGTAATAGTAATAGTAATAGTAATAGTAATAGTAATAGTAATAGTAATAGTAATAGTAATAGTAATAGTAATAGTAATAGTAATAGTAATAGTAATAGTAATAGTAATAGTAATAGTAATAGTAATAGTAATAGTAATAGTAATAGTAATAGTAATAGTAATAGTAATAGTAATAGTAATAGTAATAGTAATAGTAATAGTAATAGTAATAGTAATAGTAATAGTAATAGTAATAGTAATAGTAATAGTAATAGTAATAGTAATAGTAATAGTAATAGTAATAGTAATAGTAATAGTAATAGTAATAGTAATAGTAATAGTAATAGTAATAGTAATAGTAATAGTAATAGTAATAGTAATAGTAATAGTAATAGTAATAGTAATAGTAATAGTAATAGTAATAGTAATAGTAATAGTAATAGTAATAGTAATAGTAATAGTAATAGTAATAGTAATAGTAATAGTAATAGTAATAGTAATAGTAATAGTAATAGTAATAGTAATAGTAATAGTAATAGTAATAGTAATAGTAATAGTAATAGTAATAGTAATAGTAATAGTAATAGTAATAGTAATAGTAATAGTAATAGTAATAGTAATAGTAATAGTAATAGTAATAGTAATAGTAATAGTAATAGTAATAGTAATAGTAATAGTAATAGTAATAGTAATAGTAATAGTAATAGTAATAGTAATAGTAATAGTAATAGTAATAGTAATAGTAATAGTAATAGTAATAGTAATAGTAATAGTAATAGTAATAGTAATAGTAATAGTAATAGTAATAGTAATAGTAATAGTAATAGTAATAGTAATAGTAATAGTAATAGTAATAGTAATAGTAATAGTAATAGTAATAGTAATAGTAATAGTAATAGTAATAGTAATAGTAATAGTAATAGTAATAGTAATAGTAATAGTAATAGTAATAGTAATAGTAATAGTAATAGTAATAGTAATAGTAATAGTAATAGTAATAGTAATAGTAATAGTAATAGTAATAGTAATAGTAATAGTAATAGTAATAGTAATAGTAATAGTAATAGTAATAGTAATAGTAATAGTAATAGTAATAGTAATAGTAATAGTAATAGTAATAGTAATAGTAATAGTAATAGTAATAGTAATAGTAATAGTAATAGTAATAGTAATAGTAATAGTAATAGTAATAGTAATAGTAATAGTAATAGTAATAGTAATAGTAATAGTAATAGTAATAGTAATAGTAATAGTAATAGTAATAGTAATAGTAATAGTAATAGTAATAGTAATAGTAATAGTAATATAGTAATAGTAATAGTAATAGTAATAGTAATAGTAATAGTAATAGTAATAGTAATAGTAATAGTAATAGTAATAGTAATAGTAATAGTAATAGTAATAGTAATAGTAATAGTAATAGTAATAGTAATAGTAATAGTAATAGTAATAGTAATAGTAATAGTAATAGTAATAGTAATAGTAATAGTAATAGTAATAGTAATAGTAATAGTAATAGTAATAGTAATAGTAATAGTAATAGTAATAGTAATAGTAATAGTAATAGTAATAGTAATAGTAATAGTAATAGTAATAGTAATAGTAATAGTAATAGTAATAGTAATAGTAATAGTAATAGTAATAGTAATAGTAATAGTAATAGTAATAGTAATAGTAATAGTAATAGTAATAGTAATAGTAATAGTAATAGTAATAGTAATAGTAATAGTAATAGTAATAGTAATAGTAATAGTAATAGTAATAGTAATAGTAATAGTAATAGTAATAGTAATAGTAATAGTAATAGTAATAGTAATAGTAATAGTAATAGTAATAGTAATAGTAATAGTAATAGTAATAGTAATAGTAATAGTAATAGTAATAGTAATAGTAATAGTAATAGTAATAGTAATAGTAATAGTAATAGTAATAGTAATAGTAATAGTAATAGTAATAGTAATAGTAATAGTAATAGTAATAGTAATAGTAATAGTAATAGTAATAGTAATAGTAATAGTAATAGTAATAGTAATAGTAATAGTAATAGTAATAGTAATAGTAATAGTAATAGTAATAGTAATAGTAATAGTAATAGTAATAGTAATAGTAATAGTAATAGTAATAGTAATAGTAATAGTAATAGTAATAGTAATAGTAATAGTAATAGTAATAGTAATAGTAATAGTAATAGTAATAGTAATAGTAATAGTAATAGTAATAGTAATAGTAATAGTAATAGTAATAGTAATAGTAATAGTAATAGTAATAGTAATAGTAATAGTAATAGTAATAGTAATAGTAATAGTAATAGTAATAGTAATAGTAATAGTAATAGTAATAGTAATAGTAATAGTAATAGTAATAGTAATAGTAATAGTAATAGTAATAGTAATAGTAATAGTAATAGTAATAGTAATAGTAATAGTAATAGTAATAGTAATAGTAATAGTAATAGTAATAGTAATAGTAATAGTAATAGTAATAGTAATAGTAATAGTAATAGTAATAGTAATAGTAATAGTAATAGTAATAGTAATAGTAATAGTAATAGTAATAGTAATAGTAATAGTAATAGTAATAGTAATAGTAATAGTAATAGTAATAGTAATAGTAATAGTAATAGTAATAGTAATAGTAATAGTAATAGTAATAGTAATAGTAATAGTAATAGTAATAGTAATAGTAATAGTAATAGTAATAGTAATAGTAATAGTAATAGTAATAGTAATAGTAATAGTAATAGTAATAGTAATAGTAATAGTAATAGTAATAGTAATAGTAATAGTAATAGTAATAGTAATAGTAATAGTAATAGTAATAGTAATAGTAATAGTAATAGTAATAGTAATAGTAATAGTAATAGTAATAGTAATAGTAATAGTAATAGTAATAGTAATAGTAATAGTAATAGTAATAGTAATAGTAATAGTAATAGTAATAGTAATAGTAATAGTAATAGTAATAGTAATAGTAATAGTAATAGTAATAGTAATAGTAATAGTAATAGTAATAGTAATAGTAATAGTAATAGTAATAGTAATAGTAATAGTAATAGTAATAGTAATAGTAATAGTAATAGTAATAGTAATAGTAATAGTAATAGTAATAGTAATAGTAATAGTAATAGTAATAGTAATAGTAATAGTAATAGTAATAGTAATAGTAATAGTAATAGTAATAGTAATAGTAATAGTAATAGTAATAGTAATAGTAATAGTAATAGTAATAGTAATAGTAATAGTAATAGTAATAGTAATAGTAATAGTAATAGTAATAGTAATAGTAATAGTAATAGTAATAGTAATAGTAATAGTAATAGTAATAGTAATAGTAATAGTAATAGTAATAGTAATAGTAATAGTAATAGTAATAGTAATAGTAATAGTAATAGTAATAGTAATAGTAATAGTAATAGTAATAGTAATAGTAATAGTAATAGTAATAGTAATAGTAATAGTAATAGTAATAGTAATAGTAATAGTAATAGTAATAGTAATAGTAATAGTAATAGTAATAGTAATAGTAATAGTAATAGTAATAGTAATAGTAATAGTAATAGTAATAGTAATAGTAATAGTAATAGTAATAGTAATAGTAATAGTAATAGTAATAGTAATAGTAATAGTAATAGTAATAGTAATAGTAATAGTAATAGTAATAGTAATAGTAATAGTAATAGTAATAGTAATAGTAATAGTAATAGTAATAGTAATAGTAATAGTAATAGTAATAGTAATAGTAATAGTAATAGTAATAGTAATAGTAATAGTAATAGTAATAGTAATAGTAATAGTAATAGTAATAGTAATAGTAATAGTAATAGTAATAGTAATAGTAATAGTAATAGTAATAGTAATAGTAATAGTAATAGTAATAGTAATAGTAATAGTAATAGTAATAGTAATAGTAATAGTAATAGTAATAGTAATAGTAATAGTAATAGTAATAGTAATAGTAATAGTAATAGTAATAGTAATAGTAATAGTAATAGTAATAGTAATAGTAATAGTAATAGTAATAGTAATAGTAATAGTAATAGTAATAGTAATAGTAATAGTAATAGTAATAGTAATAGTAATAGTAATAGTAATAGTAATAGTAATAGTAATAGTAATAGTAATAGTAATAGTAATAGTAATAGTAATAGTAATAGTAATAGTAATAGTAATAGTAATAGTAATAGTAATAGTAATAGTAATAGTAATAGTAATAGTAATAGTAATAGTAATAGTAATAGTAATAGTAATAGTAATAGTAATAGTAATAGTAATAGTAATAGTAATAGTAATAGTAATAGTAATAGTAATAGTAATAGTAATAGTAATAGTAATAGTAATAGTAATAGTAATAGTAATAGTAATAGTAATAGTAATAGTAATAGTAATAGTAATAGTAATAGTAATAGTAATAGTAATAGTAATAGTAATAGTAATAGTAATAGTAATAGTAATAGTAATAGTAATAGTAATAGTAATAGTAATAGTAATAGTAATAGTAATAGTAATAGTAATAGTAATAGTAATAGTAATAGTAATAGTAATAGTAATAGTAATAGTAATAGTAATAGTAATAGTAATAGTAATAGTAATAGTAATAGTAATAGTAATAGTAATAGTAATAGTAATAGTAATAGTAATAGTAATAGTAATAGTAATAGTAATAGTAATAGTAATAGTAATAGTAATAGTAATAGTAATAGTAATAGTAATAGTAATAGTAATAGTAATAGTAATAGTAATAGTAATAGTAATAGTAATAGTAATAGTAATAGTAATAGTAATAGTAATAGTAATAGTAATAGTAATAGTAATAGTAATAGTAATAGTAATAGTAATAGTAATAGTAATAGTAATAGTAATAGTAATAGTAATAGTAATAGTAATAGTAATAGTAATAGTAATAGTAATAGTAATAGTAATAGTAATAGTAATAGTAATAGTAATAGTAATAGTAATAGTAATAGTAATAGTAATAGTAATAGTAATAGTAATAGTAATAGTAATAGTAATAGTAATAGTAATAGTAATAGTAATAGTAATAGTAATAGTAATAGTAATAGTAATAGTAATAGTAATAGTAATAGTAATAGTAATAGTAATAGTAATAGTAATAGTAATAGTAATAGTAATAGTAATAGTAATAGTAATAGTAATAGTAATAGTAATAGTAATAGTAATAGTAATAGTAATAGTAATAGTAATAGTAATAGTAATAGTAATAGTAATAGTAATAGTAATAGTAATAGTAATAGTAATAGTAATAGTAATAGTAATAGTAATAGTAATAGTAATAGTAATAGTAATAGTAATAGTAATAGTAATAGTAATAGTAATAGTAATAGTAATAGTAATAGTAATAGTAATAGTAATAGTAATAGTAATAGTAATAGTAATAGTAATAGTAATAGTAATAGTAATAGTAATAGTAATAGTAATAGTAATAGTAATAGTAATAGTAATAGTAATAGTAATAGTAATAGTAATAGTAATAGTAATAGTAATAGTAATAGTAATAGTAATAGTAATAGTAATAGTAATAGTAATAGTAATAGTAATAGTAATAGTAATAGTAATAGTAATAGTAATAGTAATAGTAATAGTAATAGTAATAGTAATAGTAATAGTAATAGTAATAGTAATAGTAATAGTAATAGTAATAGTAATAGTAATAGTAATAGTAATAGTAATAGTAATAGTAATAGTAATAGTAATAGTAATAGTAATAGTAATAGTAATAGTAATAGTAATAGTAATAGTAATAGTAATAGTAATAGTAATAGTAATAGTAATAGTAATAGTAATAGTAATAGTAATAGTAATAGTAATAGTAATAGTAATAGTAATAGTAATAGTAATAGTAATAGTAATAGTAATAGTAATAGTAATAGTAATAGTAATAGTAATAGTAATAGTAATAGTAATAGTAATAGTAATAGTAATAGTAATAGTAATAGTAATAGTAATAGTAATAGTAATAGTAATAGTAATAGTAATAGTAATAGTAATAGTAATAGTAATAGTAATAGTAATAGTAATAGTAATAGTAATAGTAATAGTAATAGTAATAGTAATAGTAATAGTAATAGTAATAGTAATAGTAATAGTAATAGTAATAGTAATAGTAATAGTAATAGTAATAGTAATAGTAATAGTAATAGTAATAGTAATAGTAATAGTAATAGTAATAGTAATAGTAATAGTAATAGTAATAGTAATAGTAATAGTAATAGTAATAGTAATAGTAATAGTAATAGTAATAGTAATAGTAATAGTAATAGTAATAGTAATAGTAATAGTAATAGTAATAGTAATAGTAATAGTAATAGTAATAGTAATAGTAATAGTAATAGTAATAGTAATAGTAATAGTAATAGTAATAGTAATAGTAATAGTAATAGTAATAGTAATAGTAATAGTAATAGTAATAGTAATAGTAATAGTAATAGTAATAGTAATAGTAATAGTAATAGTAATAGTAATAGTAATAGTAATAGTAATAGTAATAGTAATAGTAATAGTAATAGTAATAGTAATAGTAATAGTAATAGTAATAGTAATAGTAATAGTAATAGTAATAGTAATAGTAATAGTAATAGTAATAGTAATAGTAATAGTAATAGTAATAGTAATAGTAATAGTAATAGTAATAGTAATAGTAATAGTAATAGTAATAGTAATAGTAATAGTAATAGTAATAGTAATAGTAATAGTAATAGTAATAGTAATAGTAATAGTAATAGTAATAGTAATAGTAATAGTAATAGTAATAGTAATAGTAATAGTAATAGTAATAGTAATAGTAATAGTAATAGTAATAGTAATAGTAATAGTAATAGTAATAGTAATAGTAATAGTAATAGTAATAGTAATAGTAATAGTAATAGTAATAGTAATAGTAATAGTAATAGTAATAGTAATAGTAATAGTAATAGTAATAGTAATAGTAATAGTAATAGTAATAGTAATAGTAATAGTAATAGTAATAGTAATAGTAATAGTAATAGTAATAGTAATAGTAATAGTAATAGTAATAGTAATAGTAATAGTAATAGTAATAGTAATAGTAATAGTAATAGTAATAGTAATAGTAATAGTAATAGTAATAGTAATAGTAATAGTAATAGTAATAGTAATAGTAATAGTAATAGTAATAGTAATAGTAATAGTAATAGTAATAGTAATAGTAATAGTAATAGTAATAGTAATAGTAATAGTAATAGTAATAGTAATAGTAATAGTAATAGTAATAGTAATAGTAATAGTAATAGTAATAGTAATAGTAATAGTAATAGTAATAGTAATAGTAATAGTAATAGTAATAGTAATAGTAATAGTAATAGTAATAGTAATAGTAATAGTAATAGTAATAGTAATAGTAATAGTAATAGTAATAGTAATAGTAATAGTAATAGTAATAGTAATAGTAATAGTAATAGTAATAGTAATAGTAATAGTAATAGTAATAGTAATAGTAATAGTAATAGTAATAGTAATAGTAATAGTAATAGTAATAGTAATAGTAATAGTAATAGTAATAGTAATAGTAATAGTAATAGTAATAGTAATAGTAATAGTAATAGTAATAGTAATAGTAATAGTAATAGTAATAGTAATAGTAATAGTAATAGTAATAGTAATAGTAATAGTAATAGTAATAGTAATAGTAATAGTAATAGTAATAGTAATAGTAATAGTAATAGTAATAGTAATAGTAATAGTAATAGTAATAGTAATAGTAATAGTAATAGTAATAGTAATAGTAATAGTAATAGTAATAGTAATAGTAATAGTAATAGTAATAGTAATAGTAATAGTAATAGTAATAGTAATAGTAATAGTAATAGTAATAGTAATAGTAATAGTAATAGTAATAGTAATAGTAATAGTAATAGTAATAGTAATAGTAATAGTAATAGTAATAGTAATAGTAATAGTAATAGTAATAGTAATAGTAATAGTAATAGTAATAGTAATAGTAATAGTAATAGTAATAGTAATAGTAATAGTAATAGTAATAGTAATAGTAATAGTAATAGTAATAGTAATAGTAATAGTAATAGTAATAGTAATAGTAATAGTAATAGTAATAGTAATAGTAATAGTAATAGTAATAGTAATAGTAATAGTAATAGTAATAGTAATAGTAATAGTAATAGTAATAGTAATAGTAATAGTAATAGTAATAGTAATAGTAATAGTAATAGTAATAGTAATAGTAATAGTAATAGTAATAGTAATAGTAATAGTAATAGTAATAGTAATAGTAATAGTAATAGTAATAGTAATAGTAATAGTAATAGTAATAGTAATAGTAATAGTAATAGTAATAGTAATAGTAATAGTAATAGTAATAGTAATAGTAATAGTAATAGTAATAGTAATAGTAATAGTAATAGTAATAGTAATAGTAATAGTAATAGTAATAGTAATAGTAATAGTAATAGTAATAGTAATAGTAATAGTAATAGTAATAGTAATAGTAATAGTAATAGTAATAGTAATAGTAATAGTAATAGTAATAGTAATAGTAATAGTAATAGTAATAGTAATAGTAATAGTAATAGTAATAGTAATAGTAATAGTAATAGTAATAGTAATAGTAATAGTAATAGTAATAGTAATAGTAATAGTAATAGTAATAGTAATAGTAATAGTAATAGTAATAGTAATAGTAATAGTAATAGTAATAGTAATAGTAATAGTAATAGTAATAGTAATAGTAATAGTAATAGTAATAGTAATAGTAATAGTAATAGTAATAGTAATAGTAATAGTAATAGTAATAGTAATAGTAATAGTAATAGTAATAGTAATAGTAATAGTAATAGTAATAGTAATAGTAATAGTAATAGTAATAGTAATAGTAATAGTAATAGTAATAGTAATAGTAATAGTAATAGTAATAGTAATAGTAATAGTAATAGTAATAGTAATAGTAATAGTAATAGTAATAGTAATAGTAATAGTAATAGTAATAGTAATAGTAATAGTAATAGTAATAGTAATAGTAATAGTAATAGTAATAGTAATAGTAATAGTAATAGTAATAGTAATAGTAATAGTAATAGTAATAGTAATAGTAATAGTAATAGTAATAGTAATAGTAATAGTAATAGTAATAGTAATAGTAATAGTAATAGTAATAGTAATAGTAATAGTAATAGTAATAGTAATAGTAATAGTAATAGTAATAGTAATAGTAATAGTAATAGTAATAGTAATAGTAATAGTAATAGTAATAGTAATAGTAATAGTAATAGTAATAGTAATAGTAATAGTAATAGTAATAGTAATAGTAATAGTAATAGTAATAGTAATAGTAATAGTAATAGTAATAGTAATAGTAATAGTAATAGTAATAGTAATAGTAATAGTAATAGTAATAGTAATAGTAATAGTAATAGTAATAGTAATAGTAATAGTAATAGTAATAGTAATAGTAATAGTAATAGTAATAGTAATAGTAATAGTAATAGTAATAGTAATAGTAATAGTAATAGTAATAGTAATAGTAATAGTAATAGTAATAGTAATAGTAATAGTAATAGTAATAGTAATAGTAATAGTAATAGTAATAGTAATAGTAATAGTAATAGTAATAGTAATAGTAATAGTAATAGTAATAGTAATAGTAATAGTAATAGTAATAGTAATAGTAATAGTAATAGTAATAGTAATAGTAATAGTAATAGTAATAGTAATAGTAATAGTAATAGTAATAGTAATAGTAATAGTAATAGTAATAGTAATAGTAATAGTAATAGTAATAGTAATAGTAATAGTAATAGTAATAGTAATAGTAATAGTAATAGTAATAGTAATAGTAATAGTAATAGTAATAGTAATAGTAATAGTAATAGTAATAGTAATAGTAATAGTAATAGTAATAGTAATAGTAATAGTAATAGTAATAGTAATAGTAATAGTAATAGTAATAGTAATAGTAATAGTAATAGTAATAGTAATAGTAATAGTAATAGTAATAGTAATAGTAATAGTAATAGTAATAGTAATAGTAATAGTAATAGTAATAGTAATAGTAATAGTAATAGTAATAGTAATAGTAATAGTAATAGTAATAGTAATAGTAATAGTAATAGTAATAGTAATAGTAATAGTAATAGTAATAGTAATAGTAATAGTAATAGTAATAGTAATAGTAATAGTAATAGTAATAGTAATAGTAATAGTAATAGTAATAGTAATAGTAATAGTAATAGTAATAGTAATAGTAATAGTAATAGTAATAGTAATAGTAATAGTAATAGTAATAGTAATAGTAATAGTAATAGTAATAGTAATAGTAATAGTAATAGTAATAGTAATAGTAATAGTAATAGTAATAGTAATAGTAATAGTAATAGTAATAGTAATAGTAATAGTAATAGTAATAGTAATAGTAATAGTAATAGTAATAGTAATAGTAATAGTAATAGTAATAGTAATAGTAATAGTAATAGTAATAGTAATAGTAATAGTAATAGTAATAGTAATAGTAATAGTAATAGTAATAGTAATAGTAATAGTAATAGTAATAGTAATAGTAATAGTAATAGTAATAGTAATAGTAATAGTAATAGTAATAGTAATAGTAATAGTAATAGTAATAGTAATAGTAATAGTAATAGTAATAGTAATAGTAATAGTAATAGTAATAGTAATAGTAATAGTAATAGTAATAGTAATAGTAATAGTAATAGTAATAGTAATAGTAATAGTAATAGTAATAGTAATAGTAATAGTAATAGTAATAGTAATAGTAATAGTAATAGTAATAGTAATAGTAATAGTAATAGTAATAGTAATAGTAATAGTAATAGTAATAGTAATAGTAATAGTAATAGTAATAGTAATAGTAATAGTAATAGTAATAGTAATAGTAATAGTAATAGTAATAGTAATAGTAATAGTAATAGTAATAGTAATAGTAATAGTAATAGTAATAGTAATAGTAATAGTAATAGTAATAGTAATAGTAATAGTAATAGTAATAGTAATAGTAATAGTAATAGTAATAGTAATAGTAATAGTAATAGTAATAGTAATAGTAATAGTAATAGTAATAGTAATAGTAATAGTAATAGTAATAGTAATAGTAATAGTAATAGTAATAGTAATAGTAATAGTAATAGTAATAGTAATAGTAATAGTAATAGTAATAGTAATAGTAATAGTAATAGTAATAGTAATAGTAATAGTAATAGTAATAGTAATAGTAATAGTAATAGTAATAGTAATAGTAATAGTAATAGTAATAGTAATAGTAATAGTAATAGTAATAGTAATAGTAATAGTAATAGTAATAGTAATAGTAATAGTAATAGTAATAGTAATAGTAATAGTAATAGTAATAGTAATAGTAATAGTAATAGTAATAGTAATAGTAATAGTAATAGTAATAGTAATAGTAATAGTAATAGTAATAGTAATAGTAATAGTAATAGTAATAGTAATAGTAATAGTAATAGTAATAGTAATAGTAATAGTAATAGTAATAGTAATAGTAATAGTAATAGTAATAGTAATAGTAATAGTAATAGTAATAGTAATAGTAATAGTAATATAGTAATAGTAATAGTAATAGTAATAGTAATAGTAATAGTAATAGTAATAGTAATAGTAATAGTAATAGTAATAGTAATAGTAATAGTAATAGTAATAGTAATAGTAATAGTAATAGTAATAGTAATAGTAATAGTAATAGTAATAGTAATAGTAATAGTAATAGTAATAGTAATAGTAATAGTAATAGTAATAGTAATAGTAATAGTAATAGTAATAGTAATAGTAATAGTAATAGTAATAGTAATAGTAATAGTAATAGTAATAGTAATAGTAATAGTAATAGTAATAGTAATAGTAATAGTAATAGTAATAGTAATAGTAATAGTAATAGTAATAGTAATAGTAATAGTAATAGTAATAGTAATAGTAATAGTAATAGTAATAGTAATAGTAATAGTAATAGTAATAGTAATAGTAATAGTAATAGTAATAGTAATAGTAATAGTAATAGTAATAGTAATAGTAATAGTAATAGTAATAGTAATAGTAATAGTAATAGTAATAGTAATAGTAATAGTAATAGTAATAGTAATAGTAATAGTAATAGTAATAGTAATAGTAATAGTAATAGTAATAGTAATAGTAATAGTAATAGTAATAGTAATAGTAATAGTAATAGTAATAGTAATAGTAATAGTAATAGTAATAGTAATAGTAATAGTAATAGTAATAGTAATAGTAATAGTAATAGTAATAGTAATAGTAATAGTAATAGTAATAGTAATAGTAATAGTAATAGTAATAGTAATAGTAATAGTAATAGTAATAGTAATAGTAATAGTAATAGTAATAGTAATAGTAATAGTAATAGTAATAGTAATAGTAATAGTAATAGTAATAGTAATAGTAATAGTAATAGTAATAGTAATAGTAATAGTAATAGTAATAGTAATAGTAATAGTAATAGTAATAGTAATAGTAATAGTAATAGTAATAGTAATAGTAATAGTAATAGTAATAGTAATAGTAATAGTAATAGTAATAGTAATAGTAATAGTAATAGTAATAGTAATAGTAATAGTAATAGTAATAGTAATAGTAATAGTAATAGTAATAGTAATAGTAATAGTAATAGTAATAGTAATAGTAATAGTAATAGTAATAGTAATAGTAATAGTAATAGTAATAGTAATAGTAATAGTAATAGTAATAGTAATAGTAATAGTAATAGTAATAGTAATAGTAATAGTAATAGTAATAGTAATAGTAATAGTAATAGTAATAGTAATAGTAATAGTAATAGTAATAGTAATAGTAATAGTAATAGTAATAGTAATAGTAATAGTAATAGTAATAGTAATAGTAATAGTAATAGTAATAGTAATAGTAATAGTAATAGTAATAGTAATAGTAATAGTAATAGTAATAGTAATAGTAATAGTAATAGTAATAGTAATAGTAATAGTAATAGTAATAGTAATAGTAATAGTAATAGTAATAGTAATAGTAATAGTAATAGTAATAGTAATAGTAATAGTAATAGTAATAGTAATAGTAATAGTAATAGTAATAGTAATAGTAATAGTAATAGTAATAGTAATAGTAATAGTAATAGTAATAGTAATAGTAATAGTAATAGTAATAGTAATAGTAATAGTAATAGTAATAGTAATAGTAATAGTAATAGTAATAGTAATAGTAATAGTAATAGTAATAGTAATAGTAATAGTAATAGTAATAGTAATAGTAATAGTAATAGTAATAGTAATAGTAATAGTAATAGTAATAGTAATAGTAATAGTAATAGTAATAGTAATAGTAATAGTAATAGTAATAGTAATAGTAATAGTAATAGTAATAGTAATAGTAATAGTAATAGTAATAGTAATAGTAATAGTAATAGTAATAGTAATAGTAATAGTAATAGTAATAGTAATAGTAATAGTAATAGTAATAGTAATAGTAATAGTAATAGTAATAGTAATAGTAATAGTAATAGTAATAGTAATAGTAATAGTAATAGTAATAGTAATAGTAATAGTAATAGTAATAGTAATAGTAATAGTAATAGTAATAGTAATAGTAATAGTAATAGTAATAGTAATAGTAATAGTAATAGTAATAGTAATAGTAATAGTAATAGTAATAGTAATAGTAATAGTAATAGTAATAGTAATAGTAATAGTAATAGTAATAGTAATAGTAATAGTAATAGTAATAGTAATAGTAATAGTAATAGTAATAGTAATAGTAATAGTAATAGTAATAGTAATAGTAATAGTAATAGTAATAGTAATAGTAATAGTAATAGTAATAGTAATAGTAATAGTAATAGTAATAGTAATAGTAATAGTAATAGTAATAGTAATAGTAATAGTAATAGTAATAGTAATAGTAATAGTAATAGTAATAGTAATAGTAATAGTAATAGTAATAGTAATAGTAATAGTAATAGTAATAGTAATAGTAATAGTAATAGTAATAGTAATAGTAATAGTAATAGTAATAGTAATAGTAATAGTAATAGTAATAGTAATAGTAATAGTAATAGTAATAGTAATAGTAATAGTAATAGTAATAGTAATAGTAATAGTAATAGTAATAGTAATAGTAATAGTAATAGTAATAGTAATAGTAATAGTAATAGTAATAGTAATAGTAATAGTAATAGTAATAGTAATAGTAATAGTAATAGTAATAGTAATAGTAATAGTAATAGTAATAGTAATAGTAATAGTAATAGTAATAGTAATAGTAATAGTAATAGTAATAGTAATAGTAATAGTAATAGTAATAGTAATAGTAATAGTAATAGTAATAGTAATAGTAATAGTAATAGTAATAGTAATAGTAATAGTAATAGTAATAGTAATAGTAATAGTAATAGTAATAGTAATAGTAATAGTAATAGTAATAGTAATAGTAATAGTAATAGTAATAGTAATAGTAATAGTAATAGTAATAGTAATAGTAATAGTAATAGTAATAGTAATAGTAATAGTAATAGTAATAGTAATAGTAATAGTAATAGTAATAGTAATAGTAATAGTAATAGTAATAGTAATAGTAATAGTAATAGTAATAGTAATAGTAATAGTAATAGTAATAGTAATAGTAATAGTAATAGTAATAGTAATAGTAATAGTAATAGTAATAGTAATAGTAATAGTAATAGTAATAGTAATAGTAATAGTAATAGTAATAGTAATAGTAATAGTAATAGTAATAGTAATAGTAATAGTAATAGTAATAGTAATAGTAATAGTAATAGTAATAGTAATAGTAATAGTAATAGTAATAGTAATAGTAATAGTAATAGTAATAGTAATAGTAATAGTAATAGTAATAGTAATAGTAATAGTAATAGTAATAGTAATAGTAATAGTAATAGTAATAGTAATAGTAATAGTAATAGTAATAGTAATAGTAATAGTAATAGTAATAGTAATAGTAATAGTAATAGTAATAGTAATAGTAATAGTAATAGTAATAGTAATAGTAATAGTAATAGTAATAGTAATAGTAATAGTAATAGTAATAGTAATAGTAATAGTAATAGTAATAGTAATAGTAATAGTAATAGTAATAGTAATAGTAATAGTAATAGTAATAGTAATAGTAATAGTAATAGTAATAGTAATAGTAATAGTAATAGTAATAGTAATAGTAATAGTAATAGTAATAGTAATAGTAATAGTAATAGTAATAGTAATAGTAATAGTAATAGTAATAGTAATAGTAATAGTAATAGTAATAGTAATAGTAATAGTAATAGTAATAGTAATAGTAATAGTAATAGTAATAGTAATAGTAATAGTAATAGTAATAGTAATAGTAATAGTAATAGTAATAGTAATAGTAATAGTAATAGTAATAGTAATAGTAATAGTAATAGTAATAGTAATAGTAATAGTAATAGTAATAGTAATAGTAATAGTAATAGTAATAGTAATAGTAATAGTAATAGTAATAGTAATAGTAATAGTAATAGTAATAGTAATAGTAATAGTAATAGTAATAGTAATAGTAATAGTAATAGTAATAGTAATAGTAATAGTAATAGTAATAGTAATAGTAATAGTAATAGTAATAGTAATAGTAATAGTAATAGTAATAGTAATAGTAATAGTAATAGTAATAGTAATAGTAATAGTAATAGTAATAGTAATAGTAATAGTAATAGTAATAGTAATAGTAATAGTAATAGTAATAGTAATAGTAATAGTAATAGTAATAGTAATAGTAATAGTAATAGTAATAGTAATAGTAATAGTAATAGTAATAGTAATAGTAATAGTAATAGTAATAGTAATAGTAATAGTAATAGTAATAGTAATAGTAATAGTAATAGTAATAGTAATAGTAATAGTAATAGTAATAGTAATAGTAATAGTAATAGTAATAGTAATAGTAATAGTAATAGTAATAGTAATAGTAATAGTAATAGTAATAGTAATAGTAATAGTAATAGTAATAGTAATAGTAATAGTAATAGTAATAGTAATAGTAATAGTAATAGTAATAGTAATAGTAATAGTAATAGTAATAGTAATAGTAATAGTAATAGTAATAGTAATAGTAATAGTAATAGTAATAGTAATAGTAATAGTAATAGTAATAGTAATAGTAATAGTAATAGTAATAGTAATAGTAATAGTAATAGTAATAGTAATAGTAATAGTAATAGTAATAGTAATAGTAATAGTAATAGTAATAGTAATAGTAATAGTAATAGTAATAGTAATAGTAATAGTAATAGTAATAGTAATAGTAATAGTAATAGTAATAGTAATAGTAATAGTAATAGTAATAGTAATAGTAATAGTAATAGTAATAGTAATAGTAATAGTAATAGTAATAGTAATAGTAATAGTAATAGTAATAGTAATAGTAATAGTAATAGTAATAGTAATAGTAATAGTAATAGTAATAGTAATAGTAATAGTAATAGTAATAGTAATAGTAATAGTAATAGTAATAGTAATAGTAATAGTAATAGTAATAGTAATAGTAATAGTAATAGTAATAGTAATAGTAATAGTAATAGTAATAGTAATAGTAATAGTAATAGTAATAGTAATAGTAATAGTAATAGTAATAGTAATAGTAATAGTAATAGTAATAGTAATAGTAATAGTAATAGTAATAGTAATAGTAATAGTAATAGTAATAGTAATAGTAATAGTAATAGTAATAGTAATAGTAATAGTAATAGTAATAGTAATAGTAATAGTAATAGTAATAGTAATAGTAATAGTAATAGTAATAGTAATAGTAATAGTAATAGTAATAGTAATAGTAATAGTAATAGTAATAGTAATAGTAATAGTAATAGTAATAGTAATAGTAATAGTAATAGTAATAGTAATAGTAATAGTAATAGTAATAGTAATAGTAATAGTAATAGTAATAGTAATAGTAATAGTAATAGTAATAGTAATAGTAATAGTAATAGTAATAGTAATAGTAATAGTAATAGTAATAGTAATAGTAATAGTAATAGTAATAGTAATAGTAATAGTAATAGTAATAGTAATAGTAATAGTAATAGTAATAGTAATAGTAATAGTAATAGTAATAGTAATAGTAATAGTAATAGTAATAGTAATAGTAATAGTAATAGTAATAGTAATAGTAATAGTAATAGTAATAGTAATAGTAATAGTAATAGTAATAGTAATAGTAATAGTAATAGTAATAGTAATAGTAATAGTAATAGTAATAGTAATAGTAATAGTAATAGTAATAGTAATAGTAATAGTAATAGTAATAGTAATAGTAATAGTAATAGTAATAGTAATAGTAATAGTAATAGTAATAGTAATAGTAATAGTAATAGTAATAGTAATAGTAATAGTAATAGTAATAGTAATAGTAATAGTAATAGTAATAGTAATAGTAATAGTAATAGTAATAGTAATAGTAATAGTAATAGTAATAGTAATAGTAATAGTAATAGTAATAGTAATAGTAATAGTAATAGTAATAGTAATAGTAATAGTAATAGTAATAGTAATAGTAATAGTAATAGTAATAGTAATAGTAATAGTAATAGTAATAGTAATAGTAATAGTAATAGTAATAGTAATAGTAATAGTAATAGTAATAGTAATAGTAATAGTAATAGTAATAGTAATAGTAATAGTAATAGTAATAGTAATAGTAATAGTAATAGTAATAGTAATAGTAATAGTAATAGTAATAGTAATAGTAATAGTAATAGTAATAGTAATAGTAATAGTAATAGTAATAGTAATAGTAATAGTAATAGTAATAGTAATAGTAATAGTAATAGTAATAGTAATAGTAATAGTAATAGTAATAGTAATAGTAATAGTAATAGTAATAGTAATAGTAATAGTAATAGTAATAGTAATAGTAATAGTAATAGTAATAGTAATAGTAATAGTAATAGTAATAGTAATAGTAATAGTAATAGTAATAGTAATAGTAATAGTAATAGTAATAGTAATAGTAATAGTAATAGTAATAGTAATAGTAATAGTAATAGTAATAGTAATAGTAATAGTAATAGTAATAGTAATAGTAATAGTAATAGTAATAGTAATAGTAATAGTAATAGTAATAGTAATAGTAATAGTAATAGTAATAGTAATAGTAATAGTAATAGTAATAGTAATAGTAATAGTAATAGTAATAGTAATAGTAATAGTAATAGTAATAGTAATAGTAATAGTAATAGTAATAGTAATAGTAATAGTAATAGTAATAGTAATAGTAATAGTAATAGTAATAGTAATAGTAATAGTAATAGTAATAGTAATAGTAATAGTAATAGTAATAGTAATAGTAATAGTAATAGTAATAGTAATAGTAATAGTAATAGTAATAGTAATAGTAATAGTAATAGTAATAGTAATAGTAATAGTAATAGTAATAGTAATAGTAATAGTAATAGTAATAGTAATAGTAATAGTAATAGTAATAGTAATAGTAATAGTAATAGTAATAGTAATAGTAATAGTAATAGTAATAGTAATAGTAATAGTAATAGTAATAGTAATAGTAATAGTAATAGTAATAGTAATAGTAATAGTAATAGTAATAGTAATAGTAATAGTAATAGTAATAGTAATAGTAATAGTAATAGTAATAGTAATAGTAATAGTAATAGTAATAGTAATAGTAATAGTAATAGTAATAGTAATAGTAATAGTAATAGTAATAGTAATAGTAATAGTAATAGTAATAGTAATAGTAATAGTAATAGTAATAGTAATAGTAATAGTAATAGTAATAGTAATAGTAATAGTAATAGTAATAGTAATAGTAATAGTAATAGTAATAGTAATAGTAATAGTAATAGTAATAGTAATAGTAATAGTAATAGTAATAGTAATAGTAATAGTAATAGTAATAGTAATAGTAATAGTAATAGTAATAGTAATAGTAATAGTAATAGTAATAGTAATAGTAATAGTAATAGTAATAGTAATAGTAATAGTAATAGTAATAGTAATAGTAATAGTAATAGTAATAGTAATAGTAATAGTAATAGTAATAGTAATAGTAATAGTAATAGTAATAGTAATAGTAATAGTAATAGTAATAGTAATAGTAATAGTAATAGTAATAGTAATAGTAATAGTAATAGTAATAGTAATAGTAATAGTAATAGTAATAGTAATAGTAATAGTAATAGTAATAGTAATAGTAATAGTAATAGTAATAGTAATAGTAATAGTAATAGTAATAGTAATAGTAATAGTAATAGTAATAGTAATAGTAATAGTAATAGTAATAGTAATAGTAATAGTAATAGTAATAGTAATAGTAATAGTAATAGTAATAGTAATAGTAATAGTAATAGTAATAGTAATAGTAATAGTAATAGTAATAGTAATAGTAATAGTAATAGTAATAGTAATAGTAATAGTAATAGTAATAGTAATAGTAATAGTAATAGTAATAGTAATAGTAATAGTAATAGTAATAGTAATAGTAATAGTAATAGTAATAGTAATAGTAATAGTAATAGTAATAGTAATAGTAATAGTAATAGTAATAGTAATAGTAATAGTAATAGTAATAGTAATAGTAATAGTAATAGTAATAGTAATAGTAATAGTAATAGTAATAGTAATAGTAATAGTAATAGTAATAGTAATAGTAATAGTAATAGTAATAGTAATAGTAATAGTAATAGTAATAGTAATAGTAATAGTAATAGTAATAGTAATAGTAATAGTAATAGTAATAGTAATAGTAATAGTAATAGTAATAGTAATAGTAATAGTAATAGTAATAGTAATAGTAATAGTAATAGTAATAGTAATAGTAATAGTAATAGTAATAGTAATAGTAATAGTAATAGTAATAGTAATAGTAATAGTAATAGTAATAGTAATAGTAATAGTAATAGTAATAGTAATAGTAATAGTAATAGTAATAGTAATAGTAATAGTAATAGTAATAGTAATAGTAATAGTAATAGTAATAGTAATAGTAATAGTAATAGTAATAGTAATAGTAATAGTAATAGTAATAGTAATAGTAATAGTAATAGTAATAGTAATAGTAATAGTAATAGTAATAGTAATAGTAATAGTAATAGTAATAGTAATAGTAATAGTAATAGTAATAGTAATAGTAATAGTAATAGTAATAGTAATAGTAATAGTAATAGTAATAGTAATAGTAATAGTAATAGTAATAGTAATAGTAATAGTAATAGTAATAGTAATAGTAATAGTAATAGTAATAGTAATAGTAATAGTAATAGTAATAGTAATAGTAATAGTAATAGTAATAGTAATAGTAATAGTAATAGTAATAGTAATAGTAATAGTAATAGTAATAGTAATAGTAATAGTAATAGTAATAGTAATAGTAATAGTAATAGTAATAGTAATAGTAATAGTAATAGTAATAGTAATAGTAATAGTAATAGTAATAGTAATAGTAATAGTAATAGTAATAGTAATAGTAATAGTAATAGTAATAGTAATAGTAATAGTAATAGTAATAGTAATAGTAATAGTAATAGTAATAGTAATAGTAATAGTAATAGTAATAGTAATAGTAATAGTAATAGTAATAGTAATAGTAATAGTAATAGTAATAGTAATAGTAATAGTAATAGTAATAGTAATAGTAATAGTAATAGTAATAGTAATAGTAATAGTAATAGTAATAGTAATAGTAATAGTAATAGTAATAGTAATAGTAATAGTAATAGTAATAGTAATAGTAATAGTAATAGTAATAGTAATAGTAATAGTAATAGTAATAGTAATAGTAATAGTAATAGTAATAGTAATAGTAATAGTAATAGTAATAGTAATAGTAATAGTAATAGTAATAGTAATAGTAATAGTAATAGTAATAGTAATAGTAATAGTAATAGTAATAGTAATAGTAATAGTAATAGTAATAGTAATAGTAATAGTAATAGTAATAGTAATAGTAATAGTAATAGTAATAGTAATAGTAATAGTAATAGTAATAGTAATAGTAATAGTAATAGTAATAGTAATAGTAATAGTAATAGTAATAGTAATAGTAATAGTAATAGTAATAGTAATAGTAATAGTAATAGTAATAGTAATAGTAATAGTAATAGTAATAGTAATAGTAATAGTAATAGTAATAGTAATAGTAATAGTAATAGTAATAGTAATAGTAATAGTAATAGTAATAGTAATAGTAATAGTAATAGTAATAGTAATAGTAATAGTAATAGTAATAGTAATAGTAATAGTAATAGTAATAGTAATAGTAATAGTAATAGTAATAGTAATAGTAATAGTAATAGTAATAGTAATAGTAATAGTAATAGTAATAGTAATAGTAATAGTAATAGTAATAGTAATAGTAATAGTAATAGTAATAGTAATAGTAATAGTAATAGTAATAGTAATAGTAATAGTAATAGTAATAGTAATAGTAATAGTAATAGTAATAGTAATAGTAATAGTAATAGTAATAGTAATAGTAATAGTAATAGTAATAGTAATAGTAATAGTAATAGTAATAGTAATAGTAATAGTAATAGTAATAGTAATAGTAATAGTAATAGTAATAGTAATAGTAATAGTAATAGTAATAGTAATAGTAATAGTAATAGTAATAGTAATAGTAATAGTAATAGTAATAGTAATAGTAATAGTAATAGTAATAGTAATAGTAATAGTAATAGTAATAGTAATAGTAATAGTAATAGTAATAGTAATAGTAATAGTAATAGTAATAGTAATAGTAATAGTAATAGTAATAGTAATAGTAATAGTAATAGTAATAGTAATAGTAATAGTAATAGTAATAGTAATAGTAATAGTAATAGTAATAGTAATAGTAATAGTAATAGTAATAGTAATAGTAATAGTAATAGTAATAGTAATAGTAATAGTAATAGTAATAGTAATAGTAATAGTAATAGTAATAGTAATAGTAATAGTAATAGTAATAGTAATAGTAATAGTAATAGTAATAGTAATAGTAATAGTAATAGTAATAGTAATAGTAATAGTAATAGTAATAGTAATAGTAATAGTAATAGTAATAGTAATAGTAATAGTAATAGTAATAGTAATAGTAATAGTAATAGTAATAGTAATAGTAATAGTAATAGTAATAGTAATAGTAATAGTAATAGTAATAGTAATAGTAATAGTAATAGTAATAGTAATAGTAATAGTAATAGTAATAGTAATAGTAATAGTAATAGTAATAGTAATAGTAATAGTAATAGTAATAGTAATAGTAATAGTAATAGTAATAGTAATAGTAATAGTAATAGTAATAGTAATAGTAATAGTAATAGTAATAGTAATAGTAATAGTAATAGTAATAGTAATAGTAATAGTAATAGTAATAGTAATAGTAATAGTAATAGTAATAGTAATAGTAATAGTAATAGTAATAGTAATAGTAATAGTAATAGTAATAGTAATAGTAATAGTAATAGTAATAGTAATAGTAATAGTAATAGTAATAGTAATAGTAATAGTAATAGTAATAGTAATAGTAATAGTAATAGTAATAGTAATAGTAATAGTAATAGTAATAGTAATAGTAATAGTAATAGTAATAGTAATAGTAATAGTAATAGTAATAGTAATAGTAATAGTAATAGTAATAGTAATAGTAATAGTAATAGTAATAGTAATAGTAATAGTAATAGTAATAGTAATAGTAATAGTAATAGTAATAGTAATAGTAATAGTAATAGTAATAGTAATAGTAATAGTAATAGTAATAGTAATAGTAATAGTAATAGTAATAGTAATAGTAATAGTAATAGTAATAGTAATAGTAATAGTAATAGTAATAGTAATAGTAATAGTAATAGTAATAGTAATAGTAATAGTAATAGTAATAGTAATAGTAATAGTAATAGTAATAGTAATAGTAATAGTAATAGTAATAGTAATAGTAATAGTAATAGTAATAGTAATAGTAATAGTAATAGTAATAGTAATAGTAATAGTAATAGTAATAGTAATAGTAATAGTAATAGTAATAGTAATAGTAATAGTAATAGTAATAGTAATAGTAATAGTAATAGTAATAGTAATAGTAATAGTAATAGTAATAGTAATAGTAATAGTAATAGTAATAGTAATAGTAATAGTAATAGTAATAGTAATAGTAATAGTAATAGTAATAGTAATAGTAATAGTAATAGTAATAGTAATAGTAATAGTAATAGTAATAGTAATAGTAATAGTAATAGTAATAGTAATAGTAATAGTAATAGTAATAGTAATAGTAATAGTAATAGTAATAGTAATAGTAATAGTAATAGTAATAGTAATAGTAATAGTAATAGTAATAGTAATAGTAATAGTAATAGTAATAGTAATAGTAATAGTAATAGTAATAGTAATAGTAATAGTAATAGTAATAGTAATAGTAATAGTAATAGTAATAGTAATAGTAATAGTAATAGTAATAGTAATAGTAATAGTAATAGTAATAGTAATAGTAATAGTAATAGTAATAGTAATAGTAATAGTAATAGTAATAGTAATAGTAATAGTAATAGTAATAGTAATAGTAATAGTAATAGTAATAGTAATAGTAATAGTAATAGTAATAGTAATAGTAATAGTAATAGTAATAGTAATAGTAATAGTAATAGTAATAGTAATAGTAATAGTAATAGTAATAGTAATAGTAATAGTAATAGTAATAGTAATAGTAATAGTAATAGTAATAGTAATAGTAATAGTAATAGTAATAGTAATAGTAATAGTAATAGTAATAGTAATAGTAATAGTAATAGTAATAGTAATAGTAATAGTAATAGTAATAGTAATAGTAATAGTAATAGTAATAGTAATAGTAATAGTAATAGTAATAGTAATAGTAATAGTAATAGTAATAGTAATAGTAATAGTAATAGTAATAGTAATAGTAATAGTAATAGTAATAGTAATAGTAATAGTAATAGTAATAGTAATAGTAATAGTAATAGTAATAGTAATAGTAATAGTAATAGTAATAGTAATAGTAATAGTAATAGTAATAGTAATAGTAATAGTAATAGTAATAGTAATAGTAATAGTAATAGTAATAGTAATAGTAATAGTAATAGTAATAGTAATAGTAATAGTAATAGTAATAGTAATAGTAATAGTAATAGTAATAGTAATAGTAATAGTAATAGTAATAGTAATAGTAATAGTAATAGTAATAGTAATAGTAATAGTAATAGTAATAGTAATAGTAATAGTAATAGTAATAGTAATAGTAATAGTAATAGTAATAGTAATAGTAATAGTAATAGTAATAGTAATAGTAATAGTAATAGTAATAGTAATAGTAATAGTAATAGTAATAGTAATAGTAATAGTAATAGTAATAGTAATAGTAATAGTAATAGTAATAGTAATAGTAATAGTAATAGTAATAGTAATAGTAATAGTAATAGTAATAGTAATAGTAATAGTAATAGTAATAGTAATAGTAATAGTAATAGTAATAGTAATAGTAATAGTAATAGTAATAGTAATAGTAATAGTAATAGTAATAGTAATAGTAATAGTAATAGTAATAGTAATAGTAATAGTAATAGTAATAGTAATAGTAATAGTAATAGTAATAGTAATAGTAATAGTAATAGTAATAGTAATAGTAATAGTAATAGTAATAGTAATAGTAATAGTAATAGTAATAGTAATAGTAATAGTAATAGTAATAGTAATAGTAATAGTAATAGTAATAGTAATAGTAATAGTAATAGTAATAGTAATAGTAATAGTAATAGTAATAGTAATAGTAATAGTAATAGTAATAGTAATAGTAATAGTAATAGTAATAGTAATAGTAATAGTAATAGTAATAGTAATAGTAATAGTAATAGTAATAGTAATAGTAATAGTAATAGTAATAGTAATAGTAATAGTAATAGTAATAGTAATAGTAATAGTAATAGTAATAGTAATAGTAATAGTAATAGTAATAGTAATAGTAATAGTAATAGTAATAGTAATAGTAATAGTAATAGTAATAGTAATAGTAATAGTAATAGTAATAGTAATAGTAATAGTAATAGTAATAGTAATAGTAATAGTAATAGTAATAGTAATAGTAATAGTAATAGTAATAGTAATAGTAATAGTAATAGTAATAGTAATAGTAATAGTAATAGTAATAGTAATAGTAATAGTAATAGTAATAGTAATAGTAATAGTAATAGTAATAGTAATAGTAATAGTAATAGTAATAGTAATAGTAATAGTAATAGTAATAGTAATAGTAATAGTAATAGTAATAGTAATAGTAATAGTAATAGTAATAGTAATAGTAATAGTAATAGTAATAGTAATAGTAATAGTAATAGTAATAGTAATAGTAATAGTAATAGTAATAGTAATAGTAATAGTAATAGTAATAGTAATAGTAATAGTAATAGTAATAGTAATAGTAATAGTAATAGTAATAGTAATAGTAATAGTAATAGTAATAGTAATAGTAATAGTAATAGTAATAGTAATAGTAATAGTAATAGTAATAGTAATAGTAATAGTAATAGTAATAGTAATAGTAATAGTAATAGTAATAGTAATAGTAATAGTAATAGTAATAGTAATAGTAATAGTAATAGTAATAGTAATAGTAATAGTAATAGTAATAGTAATAGTAATAGTAATAGTAATAGTAATAGTAATAGTAATAGTAATAGTAATAGTAATAGTAATAGTAATAGTAATAGTAATAGTAATAGTAATAGTAATAGTAATAGTAATAGTAATAGTAATAGTAATAGTAATAGTAATAGTAATAGTAATAGTAATAGTAATAGTAATAGTAATAGTAATAGTAATAGTAATAGTAATAGTAATAGTAATAGTAATAGTAATAGTAATAGTAATAGTAATAGTAATAGTAATAGTAATAGTAATAGTAATAGTAATAGTAATAGTAATAGTAATAGTAATAGTAATAGTAATAGTAATAGTAATAGTAATAGTAATAGTAATAGTAATAGTAATAGTAATAGTAATAGTAATAGTAATAGTAATAGTAATAGTAATAGTAATAGTAATAGTAATAGTAATAGTAATAGTAATAGTAATAGTAATAGTAATAGTAATAGTAATAGTAATAGTAATAGTAATAGTAATAGTAATAGTAATAGTAATAGTAATAGTAATAGTAATAGTAATAGTAATAGTAATAGTAATAGTAATAGTAATAGTAATAGTAATAGTAATAGTAATAGTAATAGTAATAGTAATAGTAATAGTAATAGTAATAGTAATAGTAATAGTAATAGTAATAGTAATAGTAATAGTAATAGTAATAGTAATAGTAATAGTAATAGTAATAGTAATAGTAATAGTAATAGTAATAGTAATAGTAATAGTAATAGTAATAGTAATAGTAATAGTAATAGTAATAGTAATAGTAATAGTAATAGTAATAGTAATAGTAATAGTAATAGTAATAGTAATAGTAATAGTAATAGTAATAGTAATAGTAATAGTAATAGTAATAGTAATAGTAATAGTAATAGTAATAGTAATAGTAATAGTAATAGTAATAGTAATAGTAATAGTAATAGTAATAGTAATAGTAATAGTAATAGTAATAGTAATAGTAATAGTAATAGTAATAGTAATAGTAATAGTAATAGTAATAGTAATAGTAATAGTAATAGTAATAGTAATAGTAATAGTAATAGTAATAGTAATAGTAATAGTAATAGTAATAGTAATAGTAATAGTAATAGTAATAGTAATAGTAATAGTAATAGTAATAGTAATAGTAATAGTAATAGTAATAGTAATAGTAATAGTAATAGTAATAGTAATAGTAATAGTAATAGTAATAGTAATAGTAATAGTAATAGTAATAGTAATAGTAATAGTAATAGTAATAGTAATAGTAATAGTAATAGTAATAGTAATAGTAATAGTAATAGTAATAGTAATAGTAATAGTAATAGTAATAGTAATAGTAATAGTAATAGTAATAGTAATAGTAATAGTAATAGTAATAGTAATAGTAATAGTAATAGTAATAGTAATAGTAATAGTAATAGTAATAGTAATAGTAATAGTAATAGTAATAGTAATAGTAATAGTAATAGTAATAGTAATAGTAATAGTAATAGTAATAGTAATAGTAATAGTAATAGTAATAGTAATAGTAATAGTAATAGTAATAGTAATAGTAATAGTAATAGTAATAGTAATAGTAATAGTAATAGTAATAGTAATAGTAATAGTAATAGTAATAGTAATAGTAATAGTAATAGTAATAGTAATAGTAATAGTAATAGTAATAGTAATAGTAATAGTAATAGTAATAGTAATAGTAATAGTAATAGTAATAGTAATAGTAATAGTAATAGTAATAGTAATAGTAATAGTAATAGTAATAGTAATAGTAATAGTAATAGTAATAGTAATAGTAATAGTAATAGTAATAGTAATAGTAATAGTAATAGTAATAGTAATAGTAATAGTAATAGTAATAGTAATAGTAATAGTAATAGTAATAGTAATAGTAATAGTAATAGTAATAGTAATAGTAATAGTAATAGTAATAGTAATAGTAATAGTAATAGTAATAGTAATAGTAATAGTAATAGTAATAGTAATAGTAATAGTAATAGTAATAGTAATAGTAATAGTAATAGTAATAGTAATAGTAATAGTAATAGTAATAGTAATAGTAATAGTAATAGTAATAGTAATAGTAATAGTAATAGTAATAGTAATAGTAATAGTAATAGTAATAGTAATAGTAATAGTAATAGTAATAGTAATAGTAATAGTAATAGTAATAGTAATAGTAATAGTAATAGTAATAGTAATAGTAATAGTAATAGTAATAGTAATAGTAATAGTAATAGTAATAGTAATAGTAATAGTAATAGTAATAGTAATAGTAATAGTAATAGTAATAGTAATAGTAATAGTAATAGTAATAGTAATAGTAATAGTAATAGTAATAGTAATAGTAATAGTAATAGTAATAGTAATAGTAATAGTAATAGTAATAGTAATAGTAATAGTAATAGTAATAGTAATAGTAATAGTAATAGTAATAGTAATAGTAATAGTAATAGTAATAGTAATAGTAATAGTAATAGTAATAGTAATAGTAATAGTAATAGTAATAGTAATAGTAATAGTAATAGTAATAGTAATAGTAATAGTAATAGTAATAGTAATAGTAATAGTAATAGTAATAGTAATAGTAATAGTAATAGTAATAGTAATAGTAATAGTAATAGTAATAGTAATAGTAATAGTAATAGTAATAGTAATAGTAATAGTAATAGTAATAGTAATAGTAATAGTAATAGTAATAGTAATAGTAATAGTAATAGTAATAGTAATAGTAATAGTAATAGTAATAGTAATAGTAATAGTAATAGTAATAGTAATAGTAATAGTAATAGTAATAGTAATAGTAATAGTAATAGTAATAGTAATAGTAATAGTAATAGTAATAGTAATAGTAATAGTAATAGTAATAGTAATAGTAATAGTAATAGTAATAGTAATAGTAATAGTAATAGTAATAGTAATAGTAATAGTAATAGTAATAGTAATAGTAATAGTAATAGTAATAGTAATAGTAATAGTAATAGTAATAGTAATAGTAATAGTAATAGTAATAGTAATAGTAATAGTAATAGTAATAGTAATAGTAATAGTAATAGTAATAGTAATAGTAATAGTAATAGTAATAGTAATAGTAATAGTAATAGTAATAGTAATAGTAATAGTAATAGTAATAGTAATAGTAATAGTAATAGTAATAGTAATAGTAATAGTAATAGTAATAGTAATAGTAATAGTAATAGTAATAGTAATAGTAATAGTAATAGTAATAGTAATAGTAATAGTAATAGTAATAGTAATAGTAATAGTAATAGTAATAGTAATAGTAATAGTAATAGTAATAGTAATAGTAATAGTAATAGTAATAGTAATAGTAATAGTAATAGTAATAGTAATAGTAATAGTAATAGTAATAGTAATAGTAATAGTAATAGTAATAGTAATAGTAATAGTAATAGTAATAGTAATAGTAATAGTAATAGTAATAGTAATAGTAATAGTAATAGTAATAGTAATAGTAATAGTAATAGTAATAGTAATAGTAATAGTAATAGTAATAGTAATAGTAATAGTAATAGTAATAGTAATAGTAATAGTAATAGTAATAGTAATAGTAATAGTAATAGTAATAGTAATAGTAATAGTAATAGTAATAGTAATAGTAATAGTAATAGTAATAGTAATAGTAATAGTAATAGTAATAGTAATAGTAATAGTAATAGTAATAGTAATAGTAATAGTAATAGTAATAGTAATAGTAATAGTAATAGTAATAGTAATAGTAATAGTAATAGTAATAGTAATAGTAATAGTAATAGTAATAGTAATAGTAATAGTAATAGTAATAGTAATAGTAATAGTAATAGTAATAGTAATAGTAATAGTAATAGTAATAGTAATAGTAATAGTAATAGTAATAGTAATAGTAATAGTAATAGTAATAGTAATAGTAATAGTAATAGTAATAGTAATAGTAATAGTAATAGTAATAGTAATAGTAATAGTAATAGTAATAGTAATAGTAATAGTAATAGTAATAGTAATAGTAATAGTAATAGTAATAGTAATAGTAATAGTAATAGTAATAGTAATAGTAATAGTAATAGTAATAGTAATAGTAATAGTAATAGTAATAGTAATAGTAATAGTAATAGTAATAGTAATAGTAATAGTAATAGTAATAGTAATAGTAATAGTAATAGTAATAGTAATAGTAATAGTAATAGTAATAGTAATAGTAATAGTAATAGTAATAGTAATAGTAATAGTAATAGTAATAGTAATAGTAATAGTAATAGTAATAGTAATAGTAATAGTAATAGTAATAGTAATAGTAATAGTAATAGTAATAGTAATAGTAATAGTAATAGTAATAGTAATAGTAATAGTAATAGTAATAGTAATAGTAATAGTAATAGTAATAGTAATAGTAATAGTAATAGTAATAGTAATAGTAATAGTAATAGTAATAGTAATAGTAATAGTAATAGTAATAGTAATAGTAATAGTAATAGTAATAGTAATAGTAATAGTAATAGTAATAGTAATAGTAATAGTAATAGTAATAGTAATAGTAATAGTAATAGTAATAGTAATAGTAATAGTAATAGTAATAGTAATAGTAATAGTAATAGTAATAGTAATAGTAATAGTAATAGTAATAGTAATAGTAATAGTAATAGTAATAGTAATAGTAATAGTAATAGTAATAGTAATAGTAATAGTAATAGTAATAGTAATAGTAATAGTAATAGTAATAGTAATAGTAATAGTAATAGTAATAGTAATAGTAATAGTAATAGTAATAGTAATAGTAATAGTAATAGTAATAGTAATAGTAATAGTAATAGTAATAGTAATAGTAATAGTAATAGTAATAGTAATAGTAATAGTAATAGTAATAGTAATAGTAATAGTAATAGTAATAGTAATAGTAATAGTAATAGTAATAGTAATAGTAATAGTAATAGTAATAGTAATAGTAATAGTAATAGTAATAGTAATAGTAATAGTAATAGTAATAGTAATAGTAATAGTAATAGTAATAGTAATAGTAATAGTAATAGTAATAGTAATAGTAATAGTAATAGTAATAGTAATAGTAATAGTAATAGTAATAGTAATAGTAATAGTAATAGTAATAGTAATAGTAATAGTAATAGTAATAGTAATAGTAATAGTAATAGTAATAGTAATAGTAATAGTAATAGTAATAGTAATAGTAATAGTAATAGTAATAGTAATAGTAATAGTAATAGTAATAGTAATAGTAATAGTAATAGTAATAGTAATAGTAATAGTAATAGTAATAGTAATAGTAATAGTAATAGTAATAGTAATAGTAATAGTAATAGTAATAGTAATAGTAATAGTAATAGTAATAGTAATAGTAATAGTAATAGTAATAGTAATAGTAATAGTAATAGTAATAGTAATAGTAATAGTAATAGTAATAGTAATAGTAATAGTAATAGTAATAGTAATAGTAATAGTAATAGTAATAGTAATAGTAATAGTAATAGTAATAGTAATAGTAATAGTAATAGTAATAGTAATAGTAATAGTAATAGTAATAGTAATAGTAATAGTAATAGTAATAGTAATAGTAATAGTAATAGTAATAGTAATAGTAATAGTAATAGTAATAGTAATAGTAATAGTAATAGTAATAGTAATAGTAATAGTAATAGTAATAGTAATAGTAATAGTAATAGTAATAGTAATAGTAATAGTAATAGTAATAGTAATAGTAATAGTAATAGTAATAGTAATAGTAATAGTAATAGTAATAGTAATAGTAATAGTAATAGTAATAGTAATAGTAATAGTAATAGTAATAGTAATAGTAATAGTAATAGTAATAGTAATAGTAATAGTAATAGTAATAGTAATAGTAATAGTAATAGTAATAGTAATAGTAATAGTAATAGTAATAGTAATAGTAATAGTAATAGTAATAGTAATAGTAATAGTAATAGTAATAGTAATAGTAATAGTAATAGTAATAGTAATATAGTAATAGTAATAGTAATAGTAATAGTAATAGTAATAGTAATAGTAATAGTAATAGTAATAGTAATAGTAATAGTAATAGTAATAGTAATAGTAATAGTAATAGTAATAGTAATAGTAATAGTAATAGTAATAGTAATAGTAATAGTAATAGTAATAGTAATAGTAATAGTAATAGTAATAGTAATAGTAATAGTAATAGTAATAGTAATAGTAATAGTAATAGTAATAGTAATAGTAATAGTAATAGTAATAGTAATAGTAATAGTAATAGTAATAGTAATAGTAATAGTAATAGTAATAGTAATAGTAATAGTAATAGTAATAGTAATAGTAATAGTAATAGTAATAGTAATAGTAATAGTAATAGTAATAGTAATAGTAATAGTAATAGTAATAGTAATAGTAATAGTAATAGTAATAGTAATAGTAATAGTAATAGTAATAGTAATAGTAATAGTAATAGTAATAGTAATAGTAATAGTAATAGTAATAGTAATAGTAATAGTAATAGTAATAGTAATAGTAATAGTAATAGTAATAGTAATAGTAATAGTAATAGTAATAGTAATAGTAATAGTAATAGTAATAGTAATAGTAATAGTAATAGTAATAGTAATAGTAATAGTAATAGTAATAGTAATAGTAATAGTAATAGTAATAGTAATAGTAATAGTAATAGTAATAGTAATAGTAATAGTAATAGTAATAGTAATAGTAATAGTAATAGTAATAGTAATAGTAATAGTAATAGTAATAGTAATAGTAATAGTAATAGTAATAGTAATAGTAATAGTAATAGTAATAGTAATAGTAATAGTAATAGTAATAGTAATAGTAATAGTAATAGTAATAGTAATAGTAATAGTAATAGTAATAGTAATAGTAATAGTAATAGTAATAGTAATAGTAATAGTAATAGTAATAGTAATAGTAATAGTAATAGTAATAGTAATAGTAATAGTAATAGTAATAGTAATAGTAATAGTAATAGTAATAGTAATAGTAATAGTAATAGTAATAGTAATAGTAATAGTAATAGTAATAGTAATAGTAATAGTAATAGTAATAGTAATAGTAATAGTAATAGTAATAGTAATAGTAATAGTAATAGTAATAGTAATAGTAATAGTAATAGTAATAGTAATAGTAATAGTAATAGTAATAGTAATAGTAATAGTAATAGTAATAGTAATAGTAATAGTAATAGTAATAGTAATAGTAATAGTAATAGTAATAGTAATAGTAATAGTAATAGTAATAGTAATAGTAATAGTAATAGTAATAGTAATAGTAATAGTAATAGTAATAGTAATAGTAATAGTAATAGTAATAGTAATAGTAATAGTAATAGTAATAGTAATAGTAATAGTAATAGTAATAGTAATAGTAATAGTAATAGTAATAGTAATAGTAATAGTAATAGTAATAGTAATAGTAATAGTAATAGTAATAGTAATAGTAATAGTAATAGTAATAGTAATAGTAATAGTAATAGTAATAGTAATAGTAATAGTAATAGTAATAGTAATAGTAATAGTAATAGTAATAGTAATAGTAATAGTAATAGTAATAGTAATAGTAATAGTAATAGTAATAGTAATAGTAATAGTAATAGTAATAGTAATAGTAATAGTAATAGTAATAGTAATAGTAATAGTAATAGTAATAGTAATAGTAATAGTAATAGTAATAGTAATAGTAATAGTAATAGTAATAGTAATAGTAATAGTAATAGTAATAGTAATAGTAATAGTAATAGTAATAGTAATAGTAATAGTAATAGTAATAGTAATAGTAATAGTAATAGTAATAGTAATAGTAATAGTAATAGTAATAGTAATAGTAATAGTAATAGTAATAGTAATAGTAATAGTAATAGTAATAGTAATAGTAATAGTAATAGTAATAGTAATAGTAATAGTAATAGTAATAGTAATAGTAATAGTAATAGTAATAGTAATAGTAATAGTAATAGTAATAGTAATAGTAATAGTAATAGTAATAGTAATAGTAATAGTAATAGTAATAGTAATAGTAATAGTAATAGTAATAGTAATAGTAATAGTAATAGTAATAGTAATAGTAATAGTAATAGTAATAGTAATAGTAATAGTAATAGTAATAGTAATAGTAATAGTAATAGTAATAGTAATAGTAATAGTAATAGTAATAGTAATAGTAATAGTAATAGTAATAGTAATAGTAATAGTAATAGTAATAGTAATAGTAATAGTAATAGTAATAGTAATAGTAATAGTAATAGTAATAGTAATAGTAATAGTAATAGTAATAGTAATAGTAATAGTAATAGTAATAGTAATAGTAATAGTAATAGTAATAGTAATAGTAATAGTAATAGTAATAGTAATAGTAATAGTAATAGTAATAGTAATAGTAATAGTAATAGTAATAGTAATAGTAATAGTAATAGTAATAGTAATAGTAATAGTAATAGTAATAGTAATAGTAATAGTAATAGTAATAGTAATAGTAATAGTAATAGTAATAGTAATAGTAATAGTAATAGTAATAGTAATAGTAATAGTAATAGTAATAGTAATAGTAATAGTAATAGTAATAGTAATAGTAATAGTAATAGTAATAGTAATAGTAATAGTAATAGTAATAGTAATAGTAATAGTAATAGTAATAGTAATAGTAATAGTAATAGTAATAGTAATAGTAATAGTAATAGTAATAGTAATAGTAATAGTAATAGTAATAGTAATAGTAATAGTAATAGTAATAGTAATAGTAATAGTAATAGTAATAGTAATAGTAATAGTAATAGTAATAGTAATAGTAATAGTAATAGTAATAGTAATAGTAATAGTAATAGTAATAGTAATAGTAATAGTAATAGTAATAGTAATAGTAATAGTAATAGTAATAGTAATAGTAATAGTAATAGTAATAGTAATAGTAATAGTAATAGTAATAGTAATAGTAATAGTAATAGTAATAGTAATAGTAATAGTAATAGTAATAGTAATAGTAATAGTAATAGTAATAGTAATAGTAATAGTAATAGTAATAGTAATAGTAATAGTAATAGTAATAGTAATAGTAATAGTAATAGTAATAGTAATAGTAATAGTAATAGTAATAGTAATAGTAATAGTAATAGTAATAGTAATAGTAATAGTAATAGTAATAGTAATAGTAATAGTAATAGTAATAGTAATAGTAATAGTAATAGTAATAGTAATAGTAATAGTAATAGTAATAGTAATAGTAATAGTAATAGTAATAGTAATAGTAATAGTAATAGTAATAGTAATAGTAATAGTAATAGTAATAGTAATAGTAATAGTAATAGTAATAGTAATAGTAATAGTAATAGTAATAGTAATAGTAATAGTAATAGTAATAGTAATAGTAATAGTAATAGTAATAGTAATAGTAATAGTAATAGTAATAGTAATAGTAATAGTAATAGTAATAGTAATAGTAATAGTAATAGTAATAGTAATAGTAATAGTAATAGTAATAGTAATAGTAATAGTAATAGTAATAGTAATAGTAATAGTAATAGTAATAGTAATAGTAATAGTAATAGTAATAGTAATAGTAATAGTAATAGTAATAGTAATAGTAATAGTAATAGTAATAGTAATAGTAATAGTAATAGTAATAGTAATAGTAATAGTAATAGTAATAGTAATAGTAATAGTAATAGTAATAGTAATAGTAATAGTAATAGTAATAGTAATAGTAATAGTAATAGTAATAGTAATAGTAATAGTAATAGTAATAGTAATAGTAATAGTAATAGTAATAGTAATAGTAATAGTAATAGTAATAGTAATAGTAATAGTAATAGTAATAGTAATAGTAATAGTAATAGTAATAGTAATAGTAATAGTAATAGTAATAGTAATAGTAATAGTAATAGTAATAGTAATAGTAATAGTAATAGTAATAGTAATAGTAATAGTAATAGTAATAGTAATAGTAATAGTAATAGTAATAGTAATAGTAATAGTAATAGTAATAGTAATAGTAATAGTAATAGTAATAGTAATAGTAATAGTAATAGTAATAGTAATAGTAATAGTAATAGTAATAGTAATAGTAATAGTAATAGTAATAGTAATAGTAATAGTAATAGTAATAGTAATAGTAATAGTAATAGTAATAGTAATAGTAATAGTAATAGTAATAGTAATAGTAATAGTAATAGTAATAGTAATAGTAATAGTAATAGTAATAGTAATAGTAATAGTAATAGTAATAGTAATAGTAATAGTAATAGTAATAGTAATAGTAATAGTAATAGTAATAGTAATAGTAATAGTAATAGTAATAGTAATAGTAATAGTAATAGTAATAGTAATAGTAATAGTAATAGTAATAGTAATAGTAATAGTAATAGTAATAGTAATAGTAATAGTAATAGTAATAGTAATAGTAATAGTAATAGTAATAGTAATAGTAATAGTAATAGTAATAGTAATAGTAATAGTAATAGTAATAGTAATAGTAATAGTAATAGTAATAGTAATAGTAATAGTAATAGTAATAGTAATAGTAATAGTAATAGTAATAGTAATAGTAATAGTAATAGTAATAGTAATAGTAATAGTAATAGTAATAGTAATAGTAATAGTAATAGTAATAGTAATAGTAATAGTAATAGTAATAGTAATAGTAATAGTAATAGTAATAGTAATAGTAATAGTAATAGTAATAGTAATAGTAATAGTAATAGTAATAGTAATAGTAATAGTAATAGTAATAGTAATAGTAATAGTAATAGTAATAGTAATAGTAATAGTAATAGTAATAGTAATAGTAATAGTAATAGTAATAGTAATAGTAATAGTAATAGTAATAGTAATAGTAATAGTAATAGTAATAGTAATAGTAATAGTAATAGTAATAGTAATAGTAATAGTAATAGTAATAGTAATAGTAATAGTAATAGTAATAGTAATAGTAATAGTAATAGTAATAGTAATAGTAATAGTAATAGTAATAGTAATAGTAATAGTAATAGTAATAGTAATAGTAATAGTAATAGTAATAGTAATAGTAATAGTAATAGTAATAGTAATAGTAATAGTAATAGTAATAGTAATAGTAATAGTAATAGTAATAGTAATAGTAATAGTAATAGTAATAGTAATAGTAATAGTAATAGTAATAGTAATAGTAATAGTAATAGTAATAGTAATAGTAATAGTAATAGTAATAGTAATAGTAATAGTAATAGTAATAGTAATAGTAATAGTAATAGTAATAGTAATAGTAATAGTAATAGTAATAGTAATAGTAATAGTAATAGTAATAGTAATAGTAATAGTAATAGTAATAGTAATAGTAATAGTAATAGTAATAGTAATAGTAATAGTAATAGTAATAGTAATAGTAATAGTAATAGTAATAGTAATAGTAATAGTAATAGTAATAGTAATAGTAATAGTAATAGTAATAGTAATAGTAATAGTAATAGTAATAGTAATAGTAATAGTAATAGTAATAGTAATAGTAATAGTAATAGTAATAGTAATAGTAATAGTAATAGTAATAGTAATAGTAATAGTAATAGTAATAGTAATAGTAATAGTAATAGTAATAGTAATAGTAATAGTAATAGTAATAGTAATAGTAATAGTAATAGTAATAGTAATAGTAATAGTAATAGTAATAGTAATAGTAATAGTAATAGTAATAGTAATAGTAATAGTAATAGTAATAGTAATAGTAATAGTAATAGTAATAGTAATAGTAATAGTAATAGTAATAGTAATAGTAATAGTAATAGTAATAGTAATAGTAATAGTAATAGTAATAGTAATAGTAATAGTAATAGTAATAGTAATAGTAATAGTAATAGTAATAGTAATAGTAATAGTAATAGTAATAGTAATAGTAATAGTAATAGTAATAGTAATAGTAATAGTAATAGTAATAGTAATAGTAATAGTAATAGTAATAGTAATAGTAATAGTAATAGTAATAGTAATAGTAATAGTAATAGTAATAGTAATAGTAATAGTAATAGTAATAGTAATAGTAATAGTAATAGTAATAGTAATAGTAATAGTAATAGTAATAGTAATAGTAATAGTAATAGTAATAGTAATAGTAATAGTAATAGTAATAGTAATAGTAATAGTAATAGTAATAGTAATAGTAATAGTAATAGTAATAGTAATAGTAATAGTAATAGTAATAGTAATAGTAATAGTAATAGTAATAGTAATAGTAATAGTAATAGTAATAGTAATAGTAATAGTAATAGTAATAGTAATAGTAATAGTAATAGTAATAGTAATAGTAATAGTAATAGTAATAGTAATAGTAATAGTAATAGTAATAGTAATAGTAATAGTAATAGTAATAGTAATAGTAATAGTAATAGTAATAGTAATAGTAATAGTAATAGTAATAGTAATAGTAATAGTAATAGTAATAGTAATAGTAATAGTAATAGTAATAGTAATAGTAATAGTAATAGTAATAGTAATAGTAATAGTAATAGTAATAGTAATAGTAATAGTAATAGTAATAGTAATAGTAATAGTAATAGTAATAGTAATAGTAATAGTAATAGTAATAGTAATAGTAATAGTAATAGTAATAGTAATAGTAATAGTAATAGTAATAGTAATAGTAATAGTAATAGTAATAGTAATAGTAATAGTAATAGTAATAGTAATAGTAATAGTAATAGTAATAGTAATAGTAATAGTAATAGTAATAGTAATAGTAATAGTAATAGTAATAGTAATAGTAATAGTAATAGTAATAGTAATAGTAATAGTAATAGTAATAGTAATAGTAATAGTAATAGTAATAGTAATAGTAATAGTAATAGTAATAGTAATAGTAATAGTAATAGTAATAGTAATAGTAATAGTAATAGTAATAGTAATAGTAATAGTATATAGTAATAGTAATAGTAATAGTAATAGTAATAGTAATAGTAATAGTAATAGTAATAGTAATAGTAATAGTAATAGTAATAGTAATAGTAATAGTAATAGTAATAGTAATAGTAATAGTAATAGTAATAGTAATAGTAATAGTAATAGTAATAGTAATAGTAATAGTAATAGTAATAGTAATAGTAATAGTAATAGTAATAGTAATAGTAATAGTAATAGTAATAGTAATAGTAATAGTAATAGTAATAGTAATAGTAATAGTAATAGTAATAGTAATAGTAATAGTAATAGTAATAGTAATAGTAATAGTAATAGTAATAGTAATAGTAATAGTAATAGTAATAGTAATAGTAATAGTAATAGTAATAGTAATAGTAATAGTAATAGTAATAGTAATAGTAATAGTAATAGTAATAGTAATAGTAATAGTAATAGTAATAGTAATAGTAATAGTAATAGTAATAGTAATAGTAATAGTAATAGTAATAGTAATAGTAATAGTAATAGTAATAGTAATAGTAATAGTAATAGTAATAGTAATAGTAATAGTAATAGTAATAGTAATAGTAATAGTAATAGTAATAGTAATAGTAATAGTAATAGTAATAGTAATAGTAATAGTAATAGTAATAGTAATAGTAATAGTAATAGTAATAGTAATAGTAATAGTAATAGTAATAGTAATAGTAATAGTAATAGTAATAGTAATAGTAATAGTAATAGTAATAGTAATAGTAATAGTAATAGTAATAGTAATAGTAATAGTAATAGTAATAGTAATAGTAATAGTAATAGTAATAGTAATAGTAATAGTAATAGTAATAGTAATAGTAATAGTAATAGTAATAGTAATAGTAATAGTAATAGTAATAGTAATAGTAATAGTAATAGTAATAGTAATAGTAATAGTAATAGTAATAGTAATAGTAATAGTAATAGTAATAGTAATAGTAATAGTAATAGTAATAGTAATAGTAATAGTAATAGTAATAGTAATAGTAATAGTAATAGTAATAGTAATAGTAATAGTAATAGTAATAGTAATAGTAATAGTAATAGTAATAGTAATAGTAATAGTAATAGTAATAGTAATAGTAATAGTAATAGTAATAGTAATAGTAATAGTAATAGTAATAGTAATAGTAATAGTAATAGTAATAGTAATAGTAATAGTAATAGTAATAGTAATAGTAATAGTAATAGTAATAGTAATAGTAATAGTAATAGTAATAGTAATAGTAATAGTAATAGTAATAGTAATAGTAATAGTAATAGTAATAGTAATAGTAATAGTAATAGTAATAGTAATAGTAATAGTAATAGTAATAGTAATAGTAATAGTAATAGTAATAGTAATAGTAATAGTAATAGTAATAGTAATAGTAATAGTAATAGTAATAGTAATAGTAATAGTAATAGTAATAGTAATAGTAATAGTAATAGTAATAGTAATAGTAATAGTAATAGTAATAGTAATAGTAATAGTAATAGTAATAGTAATAGTAATAGTAATAGTAATAGTAATAGTAATAGTAATAGTAATAGTAATAGTAATAGTAATAGTAATAGTAATAGTAATAGTAATAGTAATAGTAATAGTAATAGTAATAGTAATAGTAATAGTAATAGTAATAGTAATAGTAATAGTAATAGTAATAGTAATAGTAATAGTAATAGTAATAGTAATAGTAATAGTAATAGTAATAGTAATAGTAATAGTAATAGTAATAGTAATAGTAATAGTAATAGTAATAGTAATAGTAATAGTAATAGTAATAGTAATAGTAATAGTAATAGTAATAGTAATAGTAATAGTAATAGTAATAGTAATAGTAATAGTAATAGTAATAGTAATAGTAATAGTAATAGTAATAGTAATAGTAATAGTAATAGTAATAGTAATAGTAATAGTAATAGTAATAGTAATAGTAATAGTAATAGTAATAGTAATAGTAATAGTAATAGTAATAGTAATAGTAATAGTAATAGTAATAGTAATAGTAATAGTAATAGTAATAGTAATAGTAATAGTAATAGTAATAGTAATAGTAATAGTAATAGTAATAGTAATAGTAATAGTAATAGTAATAGTAATAGTAATAGTAATAGTAATAGTAATAGTAATAGTAATAGTAATAGTAATAGTAATAGTAATAGTAATAGTAATAGTAATAGTAATAGTAATAGTAATAGTAATAGTAATAGTAATAGTAATAGTAATAGTAATAGTAATAGTAATAGTAATAGTAATAGTAATAGTAATAGTAATAGTAATAGTAATAGTAATAGTAATAGTAATAGTAATAGTAATAGTAATAGTAATAGTAATAGTAATAGTAATAGTAATAGTAATAGTAATAGTAATAGTAATAGTAATAGTAATAGTAATAGTAATAGTAATAGTAATAGTAATAGTAATAGTAATAGTAATAGTAATAGTAATAGTAATAGTAATAGTAATAGTAATAGTAATAGTAATAGTAATAGTAATAGTAATAGTAATAGTAATAGTAATAGTAATAGTAATAGTAATAGTAAATAGTAATAGTAATAGTAATAGTAATAGTAATAGTAATAGTAATAGTAATAGTAATAGTAATAGTAATAGTAATAGTAATAGTAATAGTAATAGTAATAGTAATAGTAATAGTAATAGTAATAGTAATAGTAATAGTAATAGTAATAGTAATAGTAATAGTAATAGTAATAGTAATAGTAATAGTAATAGTAATAGTAATAGTAATAGTAATAGTAATAGTAATAGTAATAGTAATAGTAATAGTAATAGTAATAGTAATAGTAATAGTAATAGTAATAGTAATAGTAATAGTAATAGTAATAGTAATAGTAATAGTAATAGTAATAGTAATAGTAATAGTAATAGTAATAGTAATAGTAATAGTAATAGTAATAGTAATAGTAATAGTAATAGTAATAGTAATAGTAATAGTAATAGTAATAGTAATAGTAATAGTAATAGTAATAGTAATAGTAATAGTAATAGTAATAGTAATAGTAATAGTAATAGTAATAGTAATAGTAATAGTAATAGTAATAGTAATAGTAATAGTAATAGTAATAGTAATAGTAATAGTAATAGTAATAGTAATAGTAATAGTAATAGTAATAGTAATAGTAATAGTAATAGTAATAGTAATAGTAATAGTAATAGTAATAGTAATAGTAATAGTAATAGTAATAGTAATAGTAATAGTAATAGTAATAGTAATAGTAATAGTAATAGTAATAGTAATAGTAATAGTAATAGTAATAGTAATAGTAATAGTAATAGTAATAGTAATAGTAATAGTAATAGTAATAGTAATAGTAATAGTAATAGTAATAGTAATAGTAATAGTAATAGTAATAGTAATAGTAATAGTAATAGTAATAGTAATAGTAATAGTAATAGTAATAGTAATAGTAATAGTAATAGTAATAGTAATAGTAATAGTAATAGTAATAGTAATAGTAATAGTAATAGTAATAGTAATAGTAATAGTAATAGTAATAGTAATAGTAATAGTAATAGTAATAGTAATAGTAATAGTAATAGTAATAGTAATAGTAATAGTAATAGTAATAGTAATAGTAATAGTAATAGTAATAGTAATAGTAATAGTAATAGTAATAGTAATAGTAATAGTAATAGTAATAGTAATAGTAATAGTAATAGTAATAGTAATAGTAATAGTAATAGTAATAGTAATAGTAATAGTAATAGTAATAGTAATAGTAATAGTAATAGTAATAGTAATAGTAATAGTAATAGTAATAGTAATAGTAATAGTAATAGTAATAGTAATAGTAATAGTAATAGTAATAGTAATAGTAATAGTAATAGTAATAGTAATAGTAATAGTAATAGTAATAGTAATAGTAATAGTAATAGTAATAGTAATAGTAATAGTAATAGTAATAGTAATAGTAATAGTAATAGTAATAGTAATAGTAATAGTAATAGTAATAGTAATAGTAATAGTAATAGTAATAGTAATAGTAATAGTAATAGTAATAGTAATAGTAATAGTAATAGTAATAGTAATAGTAATAGTAATAGTAATAGTAATAGTAATAGTAATAGTAATAGTAATAGTAATAGTAATAGTAATAGTAATAGTAATAGTAATAGTAATAGTAATAGTAATAGTAATAGTAATAGTAATAGTAATAGTAATAGTAATAGTAATAGTAATAGTAATAGTAATAGTAATAGTAATAGTAATAGTAATAGTAATAGTAATAGTAATAGTAATAGTAATAGTAATAGTAATAGTAATAGTAATAGTAATAGTAATAGTAATAGTAATAGTAATAGTAATAGTAATAGTAATAGTAATAGTAATAGTAATAGTAATAGTAATAGTAATAGTAATAGTAATAGTAATAGTAATAGTAATAGTAATAGTAATAGTAATAGTAATAGTAATAGTAATAGTAATAGTAATAGTAATAGTAATAGTAATAGTAATAGTAATAGTAATAGTAATAGTAATAGTAATAGTAATAGTAATAGTAATAGTAATAGTAATAGTAATAGTAATAGTAATAGTAATAGTAATAGTAATAGTAATAGTAATAGTAATAGTAATAGTAATAGTAATAGTAATAGTAATAGTAATAGTAATAGTAATAGTAATAGTAATAGTAATAGTAATAGTAATAGTAATAGTAATAGTAATAGTAATAGTAATAGTAATAGTAATAGTAATAGTAATAGTAATAGTAATAGTAATAGTAATAGTAATAGTAATAGTAATAGTAATAGTAATAGTAATAGTAATAGTAATAGTAATAGTAATAGTAATAGTAATAGTAATAGTAATAGTAATAGTAATAGTAATAGTAATAGTAATAGTAATAGTAATAGTAATAGTAATAGTAATAGTAATAGTAATAGTAATAGTAATAGTAATAGTAATAGTAATAGTAATAGTAATAGTAATAGTAATAGTAATAGTAATAGTAATAGTAATAGTAATAGTAATAGTAATAGTAATAGTAATAGTAATAGTAATAGTAATAGTAATAGTAATAGTAATAGTAATAGTAATAGTAATAGTAATAGTAATAGTAATAGTAATAGTAATAGTAATAGTAATAGTAATAGTAATAGTAATAGTAATAGTAATAGTAATAGTAATAGTAATAGTAATAGTAATAGTAATAGTAATAGTAATAGTAATAGTAATAGTAATAGTAATAGTAATAGTAATAGTAATAGTAATAGTAATAGTAATAGTAATAGTAATAGTAATAGTAATAGTAATAGTAATAGTAATAGTAATAGTAATAGTAATAGTAATAGTAATAGTAATAGTAATAGTAATAGTAATAGTAATAGTAATAGTAATAGTAATAGTAATAGTAATAGTAATAGTAATAGTAATAGTAATAGTAATAGTAATAGTAATAGTAATAGTAATAGTAATAGTAATAGTAATAGTAATAGTAATAGTAATAGTAATAGTAATAGTAATAGTAATAGTAATAGTAATAGTAATAGTAATAGTAATAGTAATAGTAATAGTAATAGTAATAGTAATAGTAATAGTAATAGTAATAGTAATAGTAATAGTAATAGTAATAGTAATAGTAATAGTAATAGTAATAGTAATAGTAATAGTAATAGTAATAGTAATAGTAATAGTAATAGTAATAGTAATAGTAATAGTAATAGTAATAGTAATAGTAATAGTAATAGTAATAGTAATAGTAATAGTAATAGTAATAGTAATAGTAATAGTAATAGTAATAGTAATAGTAATAGTAATAGTAATAGTAATAGTAATAGTAATAGTAATAGTAATAGTAATAGTAATAGTAATAGTAATAGTAATAGTAATAGTAATAGTAATAGTAATAGTAATAGTAATAGTAATAGTAATAGTAATAGTAATAGTAATAGTAATAGTAATAGTAATAGTAATAGTAATAGTAATAGTAATAGTAATAGTAATAGTAATAGTAATAGTAATAGTAATAGTAATAGTAATAGTAATAGTAATAGTAATAGTAATAGTAATAGTAATAGTAATAGTAATAGTAATAGTAATAGTAATAGTAATAGTAATAGTAATAGTAATAGTAATAGTAATAGTAATAGTAATAGTAATAGTAATAGTAATAGTAATAGTAATAGTAATAGTAATAGTAATAGTAATAGTAATAGTAATAGTAATAGTAATAGTAATAGTAATAGTAATAGTAATAGTAATAGTAATAGTAATAGTAATAGTAATAGTAATAGTAATAGTAATAGTAATAGTAATAGTAATAGTAATAGTAATAGTAATAGTAATAGTAATAGTAATAGTAATAGTAATAGTAATAGTAATAGTAATAGTAATAGTAATAGTAATAGTAATAGTAATAGTAATAGTAATAGTAATAGTAATAGTAATAGTAATAGTAATAGTAATAGTAATAGTAATAGTAATAGTAATAGTAATAGTAATAGTAATAGTAATAGTAATAGTAATAGTAATAGTAATAGTAATAGTAATAGTAATAGTAATAGTAATAGTAATAGTAATAGTAATAGTAATAGTAATAGTAATAGTAATAGTAATAGTAATAGTAATAGTAATAGTAATAGTAATAGTAATAGTAATAGTAATAGTAATAGTAATAGTAATAGTAATAGTAATAGTAATAGTAATAGTAATAGTAATAGTAATAGTAATAGTAATAGTAATAGTAATAGTAATAGTAATAGTAATAGTAATAGTAATAGTAATAGTAATAGTAATAGTAATAGTAATAGTAATAGTAATAGTAATAGTAATAGTAATAGTAATAGTAATAGTAATAGTAATAGTAATAGTAATAGTAATAGTAATAGTAATAGTAATAGTAATAGTAATAGTAATAGTAATAGTAATAGTAATAGTAATAGTAATAGTAATAGTAATAGTAATAGTAATAGTAATAGTAATAGTAATAGTAATAGTAATAGTAATAGTAATAGTAATAGTAATAGTAATAGTAATAGTAATAGTAATAGTAATAGTAATAGTAATAGTAATAGTAATAGTAATAGTAATAGTAATAGTAATAGTAATAGTAATAGTAATAGTAATAGTAATAGTAATAGTAATAGTAATAGTAATAGTAATAGTAATAGTAATAGTAATAGTAATAGTAATAGTAATAGTAATAGTAATAGTAATAGTAATAGTAATAGTAATAGTAATAGTAATAGTAATAGTAATAGTAATAGTAATAGTAATAGTAATAGTAATAGTAATAGTAATAGTAATAGTAATAGTAATAGTAATAGTAATAGTAATAGTAATAGTAATAGTAATAGTAATAGTAATAGTAATAGTAATAGTAATAGTAATAGTAATAGTAATAGTAATAGTAATAGTAATAGTAATAGTAATAGTAATAGTAATAGTAATAGTAATAGTAATAGTAATAGTAATAGTAATAGTAATAGTAATAGTAATAGTAATAGTAATAGTAATAGTAATAGTAATAGTAATAGTAATAGTAATAGTAATAGTAATAGTAATAGTAATAGTAATAGTAATAGTAATAGTAATAGTAATAGTAATAGTAATAGTAATAGTAATAGTAATAGTAATAGTAATAGTAATAGTAATAGTAATAGTAATAGTAATAGTAATAGTAATAGTAATAGTAATAGTAATAGTAATAGTAATAGTAATAGTAATAGTAATAGTAATAGTAATAGTAATAGTAATAGTAATAGTAATAGTAATAGTAATAGTAATAGTAATAGTAATAGTAATAGTAATAGTAATAGTAATAGTAATAGTAATAGTAATAGTAATAGTAATAGTAATAGTAATAGTAATAGTAATAGTAATAGTAATAGTAATAGTAATAGTAATAGTAATAGTAATAGTAATAGTAATAGTAATAGTAATAGTAATAGTAATAGTAATAGTAATAGTAATAGTAATAGTAATAGTAATAGTAATAGTAATAGTAATAGTAATAGTAATAGTAATAGTAATAGTAATAGTAATAGTAATAGTAATAGTAATAGTAATAGTAATAGTAATAGTAATAGTAATAGTAATAGTAATAGTAATAGTAATAGTAATAGTAATAGTAATAGTAATAGTAATAGTAATAGTAATAGTAATAGTAATAGTAATAGTAATAGTAATAGTAATAGTAATAGTAATAGTAATAGTAATAGTAATAGTAATAGTAATAGTAATAGTAATAGTAATAGTAATAGTAATAGTAATAGTAATAGTAATAGTAATAGTAATAGTAATAGTAATAGTAATAGTAATAGTAATAGTAATAGTAATAGTAATAGTAATAGTAATAGTAATAGTAATAGTAATAGTAATAGTAATAGTAATAGTAATAGTAATAGTAATAGTAATAGTAATAGTAATAGTAATAGTAATAGTAATAGTAATAGTAATAGTAATAGTAATAGTAATAGTAATAGTAATAGTAATAGTAATAGTAATAGTAATAGTAATAGTAATAGTAATAGTAATAGTAATAGTAATAGTAATAGTAATAGTAATAGTAATAGTAATAGTAATAGTAATAGTAATAGTAATAGTAATAGTAATAGTAATAGTAATAGTAATAGTAATAGTAATAGTAATAGTAATAGTAATAGTAATAGTAATAGTAATAGTAATAGTAATAGTAATAGTAATAGTAATAGTAATAGTAATAGTAATAGTAATAGTAATAGTAATAGTAATAGTAATAGTAATAGTAATAGTAATAGTAATAGTAATAGTAATAGTAATAGTAATAGTAATAGTAATAGTAATAGTAATAGTAATAGTAATAGTAATAGTAATAGTAATAGTAATAGTAATAGTAATAGTAATAGTAATAGTAATAGTAATAGTAATAGTAATAGTAATAGTAATAGTAATAGTAATAGTAATAGTAATAGTAATAGTAATAGTAATAGTAATAGTAATAGTAATAGTAATAGTAATAGTAATAGTAATAGTAATAGTAATAGTAATAGTAATAGTAATAGTAATAGTAATAGTAATAGTAATAGTAATAGTAATAGTAATAGTAATAGTAATAGTAATAGTAATAGTAATAGTAATAGTAATAGTAATAGTAATAGTAATAGTAATAGTAATAGTAATAGTAATAGTAATAGTAATAGTAATAGTAATAGTAATAGTAATAGTAATAGTAATAGTAATAGTAATAGTAATAGTAATAGTAATAGTAATAGTAATAGTAATAGTAATAGTAATAGTAATAGTAATAGTAATAGTTAGTAATAGTAATAGTAATAGTAATAGTAATAGTAATAGTAATAGTAATAGTAATATAGTAATAGTAATAGTAATAGTAATAGTAATAGTAATAGTAATAGTAATAGTAATAGTAATAGTAATAGTAATAGTAATAGTAATAGTAATAGTAATAGTAATAGTAATAGTAATAGTAATAGTAATAGTAATAGTAATAGTAATAGTAATAGTAATAGTAATAGTAATAGTAATAGTAATAGTAATAGTAATAGTAATAGTAATAGTAATAGTAATAGTAATAGTAATAGTAATAGTAATAGTAATAGTAATAGTAATAGTAATAGTAATAGTAATAGTAATAGTAATAGTAATAGTAATAGTAATAGTAATAGTAATAGTAATAGTAATAGTAATAGTAATAGTAATAGTAGTAATAGTAATAGTATAGTAATAGTAATAGTAATAGTAATAGTAATAGTAATAGTAATAGTAATAGTAATAGTAATAGTAATAGTAATAGTAATAGTAATAGTAATAGTAATAGTAATAGTAATAGTAATAGTAATAGTAATAGTAATAGTAATAGTAATAGTAATAGTAATAGTAATAGTAATAGTAATAGTAATAGTAATAGTAATAGTAATAGTAATAGTAATAGTAATAGTAATAGTAATAGTAATAGTAATAGTAATAGTAATAGTAATAGTAATAGTAATAGTAATAGTAATAGTAATAGTAATAGTAATAGTAATAGTAATAGTAATAGTAATAGTAATAGTAATAGTAATAGTATAGTAATAGTAATAGTAATAGTAATAGTAATAGTAATAGTAATAGTAATAGTAATAGTATAGTAATAGTAATAGTTAGTAATAGTAATAGTTAGTAATAGTAATGTAATAGTAATAGTAATAGTAATAGTAATAGTAATAGTAATAGTAATAGTAATAGTAATAGTAATAGTAATAGTAATAGTAATAGTAATAGTAATAGTAATAGTATTAGTAATAGTAATAGTTATAGTAATAGTATTAGTAATAGTAATAGTAATAGTAATAGTAATAGTAATAGTATAGTTATAGTATAGTAATAGTAATAGTAATAGTAATAGTAATAGTAATTGTAGTGTATTGTAGTAGTAATAGTAGTAGTAGTAGTTATGTAATGGTATAGTAATGTTATTGGTATGTGTAATAGTATAGTTAGTAGTAATAGTAATGGTAGTTGTAGTAGTAGTGTAATGGTATTAGTAATAGGTAGTTTGTAGTGTAGTGGTATTAGTAGTGGTAGTGGTAGTTGTAGTAGTAGTAGTATTGTATTAGTTTTGGTAGTGGTTTTGGTGTGGTAGTGGTAGTGTATTGTATGTGGTAGTGGTAGTGGTTAGGTATTGTTATGGTAGTGGTAGTGGTAGTGGTTGTGGTTGTGGTAGTGGTAGTGGTTGTGGTTGTGGTTGTTGGTAGTGGTAGTGGTAGTGGTTGTGGTTGTGGTTGTGGTTGTGGTTGTGGTTGTGGTTGTGGTTGTGGTTGTGGTTGTGGTTGTGGTTGTGGTTGTGGTGTGGTTGTGGTTGTGGTTGTGGTTGTGGTTGTGGTAGTGGTGTGGTTGTGGTAGTGGTTGTGGTTGTGGTTGTGGTAGTGGTAGTGGTTGTGGTTGTGGTTGTGGTTGTGGTTGTGGTTGTGGTTGTGGTTGTGGTTGTGGTTGTGGTTGTGGTTGTGGTTGTGGTTGTGGTTGTGGTTGTGGTTGTGGTTGTGGTTGTGGTTGTGGTTGTGGTTGTGGTTGTGGTTGTGGTTGTGGTTGTGGTGGTGTGGTTGTGGTGTGGTTGTGGTTGTGGTTGTGGTTGTGGTTGTGGTTGTGGTTGTGGTTGTGGTTGTGGTTGTGGTTGTGGTTGTGGTTGTGGTTGTGGTAGTGGTTGTGGTTGTGGTTGTGGGTGGGTGGTTGTGGTAGTGGTTGTGGTTGTGGTTGTGGTTGTGGTTGTGGTTGTGGTTGTGGTTGTGGTTGTGGTTGTGGTTGTGGTTGTGGTTGTGGTTGTGGTTGTGGTTGTGGTTGTGGTTGTGGTTGTGGTTGTGGTTGTGGTTGTGGTTGTGGTTGTGGTTGTGGTTGTGGTTGTGGTTGTGGTTGTGGTTGTGGTTGTGGTTGTGGTTGTGGTTGTGGTTGTGGTGTGGTTGTGGTTGTGGTTGTGGTTGTGGTTGTGGTTGTGGTTGTGGTTGTGGTTGTGGTTGTGGTTGTGGTTGTGGTTGTGGTTGTGGTTGTGGTTGTGGTAGTGGTTGTGGTTGTGGTTGTGGTTGTGGTTGTGGTTGTGGTTGTGGTTGTGGTTGTGGTTGTGGTTAGTGGTTGTGGTTGTGGTTGTGGTGTGGTTGTGGTTGTGGTTGTGGTTGTGGTTGTGGTTGTGGTTGTGGTTGTGGTTGTGGTTGTGGTAGTGGTTGTGGTTGTGGTTGTGGTTGTGGGTGTGGTTGTGGGTGTGGTTGTGGTTGTGGTTGTGGTTGTGGTTGTGGTTGTGGTTGTGGTTGTGGTAGTGGTTGTGGTAGTGGTTGTGGTTGTGGTTGTGGTTGTGGTAGTGGTTGTGGGTAGTGGTTGTGGTAGTGGTGGTAGTGGTAGTGGTAGTGGTTGTGGTAGTGGTAGTGGTAGTGGTAGTGGTAGTGGTAGTGGTAGTGGTAGTGGTAGTGGTAGTGGTAGTGGTAGTGGTAGTGGTAGTGGTAGTGGTAGTGGTAGTGGTAGTGGTAGTGGTAGTGGTAGTGGTAGTGGTAGTGGTAGTGGTAGTGGTAGTGGTAGTGGTAGTGGTAGTGGTAGTGGTAGTGGTGTGGTAGTGGTAGTGGTAGTGGTAGTGGTAGTGGTAGTGGTAGTGGTAGTGGTAGTGGTAGTGGTAGTGGTAGTGGTAGTGGTAGTGGTAGTGGTAGTGGTAGTGGTAGTGGTAGTGGTAGTGGTAGTGGTAGTGGTAGTGGTAGTGGTAGTGGTAGTGGTAGTGGTAGTGGTAGTGGTAGTGGTAGTGGTAGTGGTAGTGGTAGTGGTAGTGGTAGTGGTAGTGGTAGTGGTAGTGGTAGTGGTAGTGGTAGTGGTAGTGGTAGTGGTAGTGGTAGTGGTAGTGGTAGTGGTAGTGGTAGTGGTAGTGGTAGTGGTAGTGGTAGTGGTAGTGGTAGTGGTAGTGGTAGTGGTAGTGGTAGTGGTAGTGGTAGTGGTAGTGGTAGTGGTAGTGGTAGTGGTAGTGGTAGTGGTAGTGGTAGTGGTAGTGGTAGTGGTAGTGGTAGTGGTAGTGGTAGTGGTAGTGGTAGTGGTAGTGGTAGTGGTAGTGGTAGTGGTAGTGGTAGTGGTAGTGGTGGTAGTGGTAGTGGTAGTGGTAGTGGTAGTGGTAGTGGTAGTGGTAGTGGTAGTGGTAGTGGTAGTGGTAGTGGTAGTGGTAGTGGTAGTGGTAGTGGTAGTGGTAGTGGTAGTGGTAGTGGTAGTGGTAGTGGTAGTGGTAGTGGTAGTGGTAGTGGTAGTGGTAGTGGTAGTGGTAGTGGTAGTGGTAGTGGTAGTGGTAGTGGTAGTGGTAGTGGTAGTGGTAGTGGTAGTGGTAGTGGTAGTGGTAGTGGTAGTGGTAGTGGTAGTGGTAGTGGTAGTGGTAGTGGTAGTGGTAGTGGTAGTGGTAGTGGTAGTGGTAGTGGTAGTGGTAGTGGTAGTGGTAGTGGTAGTGGTAGTGGTAGTGGTAGTGGTAGTGGTAGTGGTAGTGGTAGTGGTAGTGGTAGTGGTAGTGGTAGTGGTAGTGGTAGTGGTAGTGGTAGTGGTAGTGGTAGTGGTAGTGGTAGTGGTAGTGGTAGTGGTAGTGGTAGTGGTAGTGGTAGTGGTAGTGGTAGTGGTAGTGGTAGTGGTAGTGGTAGTGGTAGTGGTAGTGGTAGTGGTAGTGGTAGTGGTAGTGGTAGTGGTAGTGGTAGTGGTAGTGGTAGTGGTAGTGGTAGTGGTAGTGGTAGTGGTAGTGGTAGTGGTAGTGGTAGTGGTAGTGGTAGTGGTAGTGGTAGTGGTAGTGGTAGTGGTAGTGGTAGTGGTAGTGGTAGTGGTAGTGGTAGTGGTAGTGGTAGTGGTAGTGGTGGTAGTGGTAGTGGTAGTGGTAGTGGTAGTGGTAGTGGTAGTGGTAGTGGTAGTGGTAGTGGTAGTGGTAGTGGTAGTGGTAGTGGTAGTGGTAGTGGTAGTGGTAGTGGTAGTGGTAGTGGTAGTGGTAGTGGTAGTGGTAGTGGTAGTGGTAGTGGTAGTGGTAGTGGTAGTGGTAGTGGTAGTGGTAGTGGTAGTGGTAGTGGTAGTGGTAGTGGTAGTGGTAGTGGTAGTGGTAGTGGTAGTGGTAGTGGTAGTGGTAGTGGTAGTGGTAGTGGTAGTGGTAGTGGTAGTGGTAGTGGTAGTGGTAGTGGTAGTGGTAGTGGTAGTGGTAGTGGTAGTGGTAGTGGTAGTGGTAGTGGTAGTGGTAGTGGTAGTGGTAGTGGTAGTGGTAGTGGTAGTGGTAGTGGTAGTGGTAGTGGTAGTGGTAGTGGTAGTGGTAGTGGTAGTGGTAGTGGTAGTGGTAGTGGTAGTGGTAGTGGTAGTGGTAGTGGTAGTGGTAGTGGTAGTGGTAGTGGTAGTGGTAGTGGTAGTGGTAGTGGTAGTGGTAGTGGTAGTGGTAGTGGTAGTGGTAGTGGTAGTGGTAGTGGTAGTGGTAGTGGTAGTGGTAGTGGTAGTGGTAGTGGTAGTGGTAGTGGTAGTGGTAGTGGTAGTGGTAGTGGTAGTGGTAGTGGTAGTGGTAGTGGTAGTGGTAGTGGTAGTGGTAGTGGTAGTGGTAGTGGTAGTGGTAGTGGTAGTGGTAGTGGTAGTGGTAGTGGTAGTGGTAGTGGTAGTGGTAGTGGTAGTGGTAGTGGTAGTGGTAGTGGTAGTGGTAGTGGTAGTGGTAGTGGTAGTGGTAGTGGTAGTGGTAGTGGTAGTGGTAGTGGTAGTGGTAGTGGTAGTGGTAGTGGTAGTGGTAGTGGTAGTGGTAGTGGTAGTGGTAGTGGTAGTGGTAGTGGTAGTGGTAGTGGTAGTGGTAGTGGTAGTGGTAGTGGTAGTGGTAGTGGTAGTGGTAGTGGTAGTGGTAGTGGTAGTGGTAGTGGTAGTGGTAGTGGTAGTGGTAGTGGTAGTGGTAGTGGTAGTGGTAGTGGTAGTGGTAGTGGTAGTGGTAGTGGTAGTGGTAGTGGTAGTGGTAGTGGTAGTGGTAGTGGTAGTGGTAGTGGTAGTGGTAGTGGTAGTGGTAGTGGTAGTGGTAGTGGTAGTGGTAGTGGTAGTGGTAGTGGTAGTGGTAGTGGTAGTGGTAGTGGTAGTGGTAGTGGTAGTGGTAGTGGTAGTGGTAGTGGTAGTGGTAGTGGTAGTGGTAGTGGTAGTGGTAGTGGTAGTGGTAGTGGTAGTGGTAGTGGTAGTGGTAGTGGTAGTGGTAGTGGTAGTGGTAGTGGTAGTGGTAGTGGTAGTGGTAGTGGTAGTGGTAGTGGTAGTGGTAGTGGTAGTGGTAGTGGTAGTGGTAGTGGTAGTGGTAGTGGTAGTGGTAGTGGTAGTGGTAGTGGTAGTGGTAGTGGTAGTGGTAGTGGTAGTGGTAGTGGTAGTGGTAGTGGTAGTGGTAGTGGTAGTGGTAGTGGTAGTGGTAGTGGTAGTGGTAGTGGTAGTGGTAGTGGTAGTGGTAGTGGTAGTGGTAGTGGTAGTGGTAGTGGTAGTGGTAGTGGTAGTGGTAGTGGTAGTGGTAGTGGTAGTGGTAGTGGTAGTGGTAGTGGTAGTGGTAGTGGTAGTGGTAGTGGTAGTGGTAGTGGTAGTGGTAGTGGTAGTGGTAGTGGTAGTGGTAGTGGTAGTGGTAGTGGTAGTGGTAGTGGTAGTGGTAGTGGTAGTGGTAGTGGTAGTGGTAGTGGTAGTGGTAGTGGTAGTGGTAGTGGTAGTGGTAGTGGTAGTGGTAGTGGTAGTGGTAGTGGTAGTGGTAGTGGTAGTGGTAGTGGTAGTGGTAGTGGTAGTGGTAGTGGTAGTGGTAGTGGTAGTGGTAGTGGTAGTGGTAGTGGTAGTGGTAGTGGTAGTGGTAGTGGTAGTGGTAGTGGTAGTGGTAGTGGTAGTGGTAGTGGTAGTGGTAGTGGTAGTGGTAGTGGTAGTGGTAGTGGTAGTGGTAGTGGTAGTGGTAGTGGTAGTGGTAGTGGTAGTGGTAGTGGTAGTGGTAGTGGTAGTGGTAGTGGTAGTGGTAGTGGTAGTGGTAGTGGTAGTGGTAGTGGTAGTGGTAGTGGTAGTGGTAGTGGTAGTGGTAGTGGTAGTGGTAGTGGTAGTGGTAGTGGTAGTGGTAGTGGTAGTGGTAGTGGTAGTGGTAGTGGTAGTGGTAGTGGTAGTGGTAGTGGTAGTGGTAGTGGTAGTGGTAGTGGTAGTGGTAGTGGTAGTGGTAGTGGTAGTGGTAGTGGTAGTGGTAGTGGTAGTGGTAGTGGTAGTGGTAGTGGTAGTGGTAGTGGTAGTGGTAGTGGTAGTGGTAGTGGTAGTGGTAGTGGTAGTGGTAGTGGTAGTGGTAGTGGTAGTGGTAGTGGTAGTGGTAGTGGTAGTGGTAGTGGTAGTGGTAGTGGTAGTGGTAGTGGTAGTGGTAGTGGTAGTGGTAGTGGTAGTGGTAGTGGTAGTGGTAGTGGTAGTGGTAGTGGTAGTGGTAGTGGTAGTGGTAGTGGTAGTGGTAGTGGTAGTGGTAGTGGTAGTGGTAGTGGTAGTGGTAGTGGTAGTGGTAGTGGTAGTGGTAGTGGTAGTGGTAGTGGTAGTGGTAGTGGTAGTGGTAGTGGTAGTGGTAGTGGTAGTGGTAGTGGTAGTGGTAGTGGTAGTGGTAGTGGTAGTGGTAGTGGTAGTGGTAGTGGTAGTGGTAGTGGTAGTGGTAGTGGTAGTGGTAGTGGTAGTGGTAGTGGTAGTGGTAGTGGTAGTGGTAGTGGTAGTGGTAGTGGTAGTGGTAGTGGTAGTGGTAGTGGTAGTGGTAGTGGTAGTGGTAGTGGTAGTGGTAGTGGTAGTGGTAGTGGTAGTGGTAGTGGTAGTGGTAGTGGTAGTGGTAGTGGTAGTGGTAGTGGTAGTGGTAGTGGTAGTGGTAGTGGTAGTGGTAGTGGTAGTGGTAGTGGTAGTGGTAGTGGTAGTGGTAGTGGTAGTGGTAGTGGTAGTGGTAGTGGTAGTGGTAGTGGTAGTGGTAGTGGTAGTGGTAGTGGTAGTGGTAGTGGTAGTGGTAGTGGTAGTGGTAGTGGTAGTGGTAGTGGTAGTGGTAGTGGTAGTGGTAGTGGTAGTGGTAGTGGTAGTGGTAGTGGTAGTGGTAGTGGTAGTGGTAGTGGTAGTGGTAGTGGTAGTGGTAGTGGTAGTGGTAGTGGTAGTGGTAGTGGTAGTGGTAGTGGTAGTGGTAGTGGTAGTGGTAGTGGTAGTGGTAGTGGTAGTGGTAGTGGTAGTGGTAGTGGTAGTGGTAGTGGTAGTGGTAGTGGTAGTGGTAGTGGTAGTGGTAGTGGTAGTGGTAGTGGTAGTGGTAGTGGTAGTGGTAGTGGTAGTGGTAGTGGTAGTGGTAGTGGTAGTGGTAGTGGTAGTGGTAGTGGTAGTGGTAGTGGTAGTGGTAGTGGTAGTGGTAGTGGTAGTGGTAGTGGTAGTGGTAGTGGTAGTGGTAGTGGTAGTGGTAGTGGTAGTGGTAGTGGTAGTGGTAGTGGTAGTGGTAGTGGTAGTGGTAGTGGTAGTGGTAGTGGTAGTGGTAGTGGTAGTGGTAGTGGTAGTGGTAGTGGTAGTGGTAGTGGTAGTGGTAGTGGTAGTGGTAGTGGTAGTGGTAGTGGTAGTGGTAGTGGTAGTGGTAGTGGTAGTGGTAGTGGTAGTGGTAGTGGTAGTGGTAGTGGTAGTGGTAGTGGTAGTGGTAGTGGTAGTGGTAGTGGTAGTGGTAGTGGTAGTGGTAGTGGTAGTGGTAGTGGTAGTGGTAGTGGTAGTGGTAGTGGTAGTGGTAGTGGTAGTGGTAGTGGTAGTGGTAGTGGTAGTGGTAGTGGTAGTGGTAGTGGTAGTGGTAGTGGTAGTGGTAGTGGTAGTGGTAGTGGTAGTGGTAGTGGTAGTGGTAGTGGTAGTGGTAGTGGTAGTGGTAGTGGTAGTGGTAGTGGTAGTGGTAGTGGTAGTGGTAGTGGTAGTGGTAGTGGTAGTGGTAGTGGTAGTGGTAGTGGTAGTGGTAGTGGTAGTGGTAGTGGTAGTGGTAGTGGTAGTGGTAGTGGTAGTGGTAGTGGTAGTGGTAGTGGTAGTGGTAGTGGTAGTGGTAGTGGTAGTGGTAGTGGTAGTGGTAGTGGTAGTGGTAGTGGTAGTGGTAGTGGTAGTGGTAGTGGTAGTGGTAGTGGTAGTGGTAGTGGTAGTGGTAGTGGTAGTGGTAGTGGTAGTGGTAGTGGTAGTGGTAGTGGTAGTGGTAGTGGTAGTGGTAGTGGTAGTGGTAGTGGTAGTGGTAGTGGTAGTGGTAGTGGTAGTGGTAGTGGTAGTGGTAGTGGTAGTGGTAGTGGTAGTGGTAGTGGTAGTGGTAGTGGTAGTGGTAGTGGTAGTGGTAGTGGTAGTGGTAGTGGTAGTGGTAGTGGTAGTGGTAGTGGTAGTGGTAGTGGTAGTGGTAGTGGTAGTGGTAGTGGTAGTGGTAGTGGTAGTGGTAGTGGTAGTGGTAGTGGTAGTGGTAGTGGTAGTGGTAGTGGTAGTGGTAGTGGTAGTGGTAGTGGTAGTGGTAGTGGTAGTGGTAGTGGTAGTGGTAGTGGTAGTGGTAGTGGTAGTGGTAGTGGTAGTGGTAGTGGTAGTGGTAGTGGTAGTGGTAGTGGTAGTGGTAGTGGTAGTGGTAGTGGTAGTGGTAGTGGTAGTGGTAGTGGTAGTGGTAGTGGTAGTGGTAGTGGTAGTGGTAGTGGTAGTGGTAGTGGTAGTGGTAGTGGTAGTGGTAGTGGTAGTGGTAGTGGTAGTGGTAGTGGTAGTGGTAGTGGTAGTGGTAGTGGTAGTGGTAGTGGTAGTGGTAGTGGTAGTGGTAGTGGTAGTGGTAGTGGTAGTGGTAGTGGTAGTGGTAGTGGTAGTGGTAGTGGTAGTGGTAGTGGTAGTGGTAGTGGTAGTGGTAGTGGTAGTGGTAGTGGTAGTGGTAGTGGTAGTGGTAGTGGTAGTGGTAGTGGTAGTGGTAGTGGTAGTGGTAGTGGTAGTGGTAGTGGTAGTGGTAGTGGTAGTGGTAGTGGTAGTGGTAGTGGTAGTGGTAGTGGTAGTGGTAGTGGTAGTGGTAGTGGTAGTGGTAGTGGTAGTGGTAGTGGTAGTGGTAGTGGTAGTGGTAGTGGTAGTGGTAGTGGTAGTGGTAGTGGTAGTGGTAGTGGTAGTGGTAGTGGTAGTGGTAGTGGTAGTGGTAGTGGTAGTGGTAGTGGTAGTGGTAGTGGTAGTGGTAGTGGTAGTGGTAGTGGTAGTGGTAGTGGTAGTGGTAGTGGTAGTGGTAGTGGTAGTGGTAGTGGTAGTGGTAGTGGTAGTGGTAGTGGTAGTGGTAGTGGTAGTGGTAGTGGTAGTGGTAGTGGTAGTGGTAGTGGTAGTGGTAGTGGTAGTGGTAGTGGTAGTGGTAGTGGTAGTGGTAGTGGTAGTGGTAGTGGTAGTGGTAGTGGTAGTGGTAGTGGTAGTGGTAGTGGTAGTGGTAGTGGTAGTGGTAGTGGTAGTGGTAGTGGTAGTGGTAGTGGTAGTGGTAGTGGTAGTGGTAGTGGTAGTGGTAGTGGTAGTGGTAGTGGTAGTGGTAGTGGTAGTGGTAGTGGTAGTGGTAGTGGTAGTGGTAGTGGTAGTGGTAGTGGTAGTGGTAGTGGTAGTGGTAGTGGTAGTGGTAGTGGTAGTGGTAGTGGTAGTGGTAGTGGTAGTGGTAGTGGTAGTGGTAGTGGTAGTGGTAGTGGTAGTGGTAGTGGTAGTGGTAGTGGTAGTGGTAGTGGTAGTGGTAGTGGTAGTGGTAGTGGTAGTGGTAGTGGTAGTGGTAGTGGTAGTGGTAGTGGTAGTGGTAGTGGTAGTGGTAGTGGTAGTGGTAGTGGTAGTGGTAGTGGTAGTGGTAGTGGTAGTGGTAGTGGTAGTGGTAGTGGTAGTGGTAGTGGTAGTGGTAGTGGTAGTGGTAGTGGTAGTGGTAGTGGTAGTGGTAGTGGTAGTGGTAGTGGTAGTGGTAGTGGTAGTGGTAGTGGTAGTGGTAGTGGTAGTGGTAGTGGTAGTGGTAGTGGTAGTGGTAGTGGTAGTGGTAGTGGTAGTGGTAGTGGTAGTGGTAGTGGTAGTGGTAGTGGTAGTGGTAGTGGTAGTGGTAGTGGTAGTGGTAGTGGTAGTGGTAGTGGTAGTGGTAGTGGTAGTGGTAGTGGTAGTGGTAGTGGTAGTGGTAGTGGTAGTGGTAGTGGTAGTGGTAGTGGTAGTGGTAGTGGTAGTGGTAGTGGTAGTGGTAGTGGTAGTGGTAGTGGTAGTGGTAGTGGTAGTGGTAGTGGTAGTGGTAGTGGTAGTGGTAGTGGTAGTGGTAGTGGTAGTGGTAGTGGTAGTGGTAGTGGTAGTGGTAGTGGTAGTGGTAGTGGTAGTGGTAGTGGTAGTGGTAGTGGTAGTGGTAGTGGTAGTGGTAGTGGTAGTGGTAGTGGTAGTGGTAGTGGTAGTGGTAGTGGTAGTGGTAGTGGTAGTGGTAGTGGTAGTGGTAGTGGTAGTGGTAGTGGTAGTGGTAGTGGTAGTGGTAGTGGTAGTGGTAGTGGTAGTGGTAGTGGTAGTGGTAGTGGTAGTGGTAGTGGTAGTGGTAGTGGTAGTGGTAGTGGTAGTGGTAGTGGTAGTGGTAGTGGTAGTGGTAGTGGTAGTGGTAGTGGTAGTGGTAGTGGTAGTGGTAGTGGTAGTGGTAGTGGTAGTGGTAGTGGTAGTGGTAGTGGTAGTGGTAGTGGTAGTGGTAGTGGTAGTGGTAGTGGTAGTGGTAGTGGTAGTGGTAGTGGTAGTGGTAGTGGTAGTGGTAGTGGTAGTGGTAGTGGTAGTGGTAGTGGTAGTGGTAGTGGTAGTGGTAGTGGTAGTGGTAGTGGTAGTGGTAGTGGTAGTGGTAGTGGTAGTGGTAGTGGTAGTGGTAGTGGTAGTGGTAGTGGTAGTGGTAGTGGTAGTGGTAGTGGTAGTGGTAGTGGTAGTGGTAGTGGTAGTGGTAGTGGTAGTGGTAGTGGTAGTGGTAGTGGTAGTGGTAGTGGTAGTGGTAGTGGTAGTGGTAGTGGTAGTGGTAGTGGTAGTGGTAGTGGTAGTGGTAGTGGTAGTGGTAGTGGTAGTGGTAGTGGTAGTGGTAGTGTGGTAGTGGTAGTGGTAGTGGTAGTGGTAGTGGTAGTGGTAGTGGTAGTGGTAGTGGTAGTGGTAGTGGTAGTGGTAGTGGTAGTGGTAGTGGTAGTGGTAGTGGTAGTGGTAGTGGTAGTGGTAGTGGTAGTGGTAGTGGTAGTGGTAGTGGTAGTGGTAGTGGTAGTGGTAGTGGTAGTGGTAGTGGTAGTGGTAGTGGTAGTGGTAGTGGTAGTGGTAGTGGTAGTGGTAGTGGTAGTGGTAGTGGTAGTGGTAGTGGTAGTGGTAGTGGTAGTGGTAGTGGTAGTGGTAGTGGTAGTGGTAGTGGTAGTGGTAGTGGTAGTGGTAGTGGTAGTGGTAGTGGTAGTGGTAGTGGTAGTGGTAGTGGTAGTGGTAGTGGTAGTGGTAGTGGTAGTGGTAGTGGTAGTGGTAGTGGTAGTGGTAGTGGTAGTGGTAGTGGTAGTGGTAGTGGTAGTGGTAGTGGTAGTGGTAGTGGTAGTGGTAGTGGTAGTGGTAGTGGTAGTGGTAGTGGTAGTGGTAGTGGTAGTGGTAGTGGTAGTGGTAGTGGTAGTGGTAGTGGTAGTGGTAGTGGTAGTGGTAGTGGTAGTGGTAGTGGTAGTGGTAGTGGTAGTGGTAGTGGTAGTGGTAGTGGTAGTGGTAGTGGTAGTGGTAGTGGTAGTGGTAGTGGTAGTGGTAGTGGTAGTGGTAGTGGTAGTGGTAGTGGTAGTGGTAGTGGTAGTGGTAGTGGTAGTGGTAGTGGTAGTGGTAGTGGTAGTGGTAGTGGTAGTGGTAGTGGTAGTGGTAGTGGTAGTGGTAGTGGTAGTGGTAGTGGTAGTGGTAGTGGTAGTGGTAGTGGTAGTGGTAGTGGTAGTGGTAGTGGTAGTGGTAGTGGTAGTGGTAGTGGTAGTGGTAGTGGTAGTGGTAGTGGTAGTGGTAGTGGTAGTGGTAGTGGTAGTGGTAGTGGTAGTGGTAGTGGTAGTGGTAGTGGTAGTGGTAGTGGTAGTGGTAGTGGTAGTGGTAGTGGTAGTGGTAGTGGTAGTGGTAGTGGTAGTGGTAGTGGTAGTGGTAGTGGTAGTGGTAGTGGTAGTGGTAGTGGTAGTGGTAGTGGTAGTGGTAGTGGTAGTGGTAGTGGTAGTGGTAGTGGTAGTGGTAGTGGTAGTGGTAGTGGTAGTGGTAGTGGTAGTGGTAGTGGTAGTGGTAGTGGTAGTGGTAGTGGTAGTGGTAGTGGTAGTGGTAGTGGTAGTGGTAGTGGTAGTGGTAGTGGTAGTGGTAGTGGTAGTGGTAGTGGTAGTGGTAGTGGTAGTGGTAGTGGTAGTGGTAGTGGTAGTGGTAGTGGTAGTGGTAGTGGTAGTGGTAGTGGTAGTGGTAGTGGTAGTGGTAGTGGTAGTGGTAGTGGTAGTGGTAGTGGTAGTGGTAGTGGTAGTGGTAGTGGTAGTGGTAGTGGTAGTGGTAGTGGTAGTGGTAGTGGTAGTGGTAGTGGTAGTGGTAGTGGTAGTGGTAGTGGTAGTGGTAGTGGTAGTGGTAGTGGTAGTGGTAGTGGTAGTGGTAGTGGTAGTGGTAGTGGTAGTGGTAGTGGTAGTGGTAGTGGTAGTGGTAGTGGTAGTGGTAGTGGTAGTGGTAGTGGTAGTGGTAGTGGTAGTGGTAGTGGTAGTGGTAGTGGTAGTGGTAGTGGTAGTGGTAGTGGTAGTGGTAGTGGTAGTGGTAGTGGTAGTGGTAGTGGTAGTGGTAGTGGTAGTGGTAGTGGTAGTGGTAGTGGTAGTGGTAGTGGTAGTGGTAGTGGTAGTGGTAGTGGTAGTGGTAGTGGTAGTGGTAGTGGTAGTGGTAGTGGTAGTGGTAGTGGTAGTGGTAGTGGTAGTGGTAGTGGTAGTGGTAGTGGTAGTGGTAGTGGTAGTGGTAGTGGTAGTGGTAGTGGTAGTGGTAGTGGTAGTGGTAGTGGTAGTGGTAGTGGTAGTGGTAGTGGTAGTGGTAGTGGTAGTGGTAGTGGTAGTGGTAGTGGTAGTGGTAGTGGTAGTGGTAGTGGTAGTGGTAGTGGTAGTGGTAGTGGTAGTGGTAGTGGTAGTGGTAGTGGTAGTGGTAGTGGTAGTGGTAGTGGTAGTGGTAGTGGTAGTGGTAGTGGTAGTGGTAGTGGTAGTGGTAGTGGTAGTGGTAGTGGTAGTGGTAGTGGTAGTGGTAGTGGTAGTGGTAGTGGTAGTGGTAGTGGTAGTGGTAGTGGTAGTGGTAGTGGTAGTGGTAGTGGTAGTGGTAGTGGTAGTGGTAGTGGTAGTGGTAGTGGTAGTGGTAGTGGTAGTGGTAGTGGTAGTGGTAGTGGTAGTGGTAGTGGTAGTGGTAGTGGTAGTGGTAGTGGTAGTGGTAGTGGTAGTGGTAGTGGTAGTGGTAGTGGTAGTGGTAGTGGTAGTGGTAGTGGTAGTGGTAGTGGTAGTGGTAGTGGTAGTGGTAGTGGTAGTGGTAGTGGTAGTGGTAGTGGTAGTGGTAGTGGTAGTGGTAGTGGTAGTGGTAGTGGTAGTGGTAGTGGTAGTGGTAGTGGTAGTGGTAGTGGTAGTGGTAGTGGTAGTGGTAGTGGTAGTGGTAGTGGTAGTGGTAGTGGTAGTGGTAGTGGTAGTGGTAGTGGTAGTGGTAGTGGTAGTGGTAGTGGTAGTGGTAGTGGTAGTGGTAGTGGTAGTGGTAGTGGTAGTGGTAGTGGTAGTGGTAGTGGTAGTGGTAGTGGTAGTGGTAGTGGTAGTGGTAGTGGTAGTGGTAGTGGTAGTGGTAGTGGTAGTGGTAGTGGTAGTGGTAGTGGTAGTGGTAGTGGTAGTGGTAGTGGTAGTGGTAGTGGTAGTGGTAGTGGTAGTGGTAGTGGTAGTGGTAGTGGTAGTGGTAGTGGTAGTGGTAGTGGTAGTGGTAGTGGTAGTGGTAGTGGTAGTGGTAGTGGTAGTGGTAGTGGTAGTGGTAGTGGTAGTGGTAGTGGTAGTGGTAGTGGTAGTGGTAGTGGTAGTGGTAGTGGTAGTGGTAGTGGTAGTGGTAGTGGTAGTGGTAGTGGTAGTGGTAGTGGTAGTGGTAGTGGTAGTGGTAGTGGTAGTGGTAGTGGTAGTGGTAGTGGTAGTGGTAGTGGTAGTGGTAGTGGTAGTGGTAGTGGTAGTGGTAGTGGTAGTGGTAGTGGTAGTGGTAGTGGTAGTGGTAGTGGTAGTGGTAGTGGTAGTGGTAGTGGTAGTGGTAGTGGTAGTGGTAGTGGTAGTGGTAGTGGTAGTGGTAGTGGTAGTGGTAGTGGTAGTGGTAGTGGTAGTGGTAGTGGTAGTGGTAGTGGTAGTGGTAGTGGTAGTGGTAGTGGTAGTGGTAGTGGTAGTGGTAGTGGTAGTGGTAGTGGTAGTGGTAGTGGTAGTGGTAGTGGTAGTGGTAGTGGTAGTGGTAGTGGTAGTGGTAGTGGTAGTGGTAGTGGTAGTGGTAGTGGTAGTGGTAGTGGTAGTGGTAGTGGTAGTGGTAGTGGTAGTGGTAGTGGTAGTGGTAGTGGTAGTGGTAGTGGTAGTGGTAGTGGTAGTGGTAGTGGTAGTGGTAGTGGTAGTGGTAGTGGTAGTGGTAGTGGTAGTGGTAGTGGTAGTGGTAGTGGTAGTGGTAGTGGTAGTGGTAGTGGTAGTGGTAGTGGTAGTGGTAGTGGTAGTGGTAGTGGTAGTGGTAGTGGTAGTGGTAGTGGTAGTGGTAGTGGTAGTGGTAGTGGTAGTGGTAGTGGTAGTGGTAGTGGTAGTGGTAGTGGTAGTGGTAGTGGTAGTGGTAGTGGTAGTGGTAGTGGTAGTGGTAGTGGTAGTGGTAGTGGTAGTGGTAGTGGTAGTGGTAGTGGTAGTGGTAGTGGTAGTGGTAGTGGTAGTGGTAGTGGTAGTGGTAGTGGTAGTGGTAGTGGTAGTGGTAGTGGTAGTGGTAGTGGTAGTGGTAGTGGTAGTGGTAGTGGTAGTGGTAGTGGTAGTGGTAGTGGTAGTGGTAGTGGTAGTGGTAGTGGTAGTGGTAGTGGTAGTGGTAGTGGTAGTGGTAGTGGTAGTGGTAGTGGTAGTGGTAGTGGTAGTGGTAGTGGTAGTGGTAGTGGTAGTGGTAGTGGTAGTGGTAGTGGTAGTGGTAGTGGTAGTGGTAGTGGTAGTGGTAGTGGTAGTGGTAGTGGTAGTGGTAGTGGTAGTGGTAGTGGTAGTGGTAGTGGTAGTGGTAGTGGTAGTGGTAGTGGTAGTGGTAGTGGTAGTGGTAGTGGTAGTGGTAGTGGTAGTGGTAGTGGTAGTGGTAGTGGTAGTGGTAGTGGTAGTGGTAGTGGTAGTGGTAGTGGTAGTGGTAGTGGTAGTGGTAGTGGTAGTGGTAGTGGTAGTGGTAGTGGTAGTGGTAGTGGTAGTGGTAGTGGTAGTGGTAGTGGTAGTGGTAGTGGTAGTGGTAGTGGTAGTGGTAGTGGTAGTGGTAGTGGTAGTGGTAGTGGTAGTGGTAGTGGTAGTGGTAGTGGTAGTGGTAGTGGTAGTGGTAGTGGTAGTGGTAGTGGTAGTGGTAGTGGTAGTGGTAGTGGTAGTGGTAGTGGTAGTGGTAGTGGTAGTGGTAGTGGTAGTGGTAGTGGTAGTGGTAGTGGTAGTGGTAGTGGTAGTGGTAGTGGTAGTGGTAGTGGTAGTGGTAGTGGTAGTGGTAGTGGTAGTGGTAGTGGTAGTGGTAGTGGTAGTGGTAGTGGTAGTGGTAGTGGTAGTGGTAGTGGTAGTGGTAGTGGTAGTGGTAGTGGTAGTGGTAGTGGTAGTGGTAGTGGTAGTGGTAGTGGTAGTGGTAGTGGTAGTGGTAGTGGTAGTGGTAGTGGTAGTGGTAGTGGTAGTGGTAGTGGTAGTGGTAGTGGTAGTGGTAGTGGTAGTGGTAGTGGTAGTGGTAGTGGTAGTGGTAGTGGTAGTGGTAGTGGTAGTGGTAGTGGTAGTGGTAGTGGTAGTGGTAGTGGTAGTGGTAGTGGTAGTGGTAGTGGTAGTGGTAGTGGTAGTGGTAGTGGTAGTGGTAGTGGTAGTGGTAGTGGTAGTGGTAGTGGTAGTGGTAGTGGTAGTGGTAGTGGTAGTGGTAGTGGTAGTGGTAGTGGTAGTGGTAGTGGTAGTGGTAGTGGTAGTGGTAGTGGTAGTGGTAGTGGTAGTGGTAGTGGTAGTGGTAGTGGTAGTGGTAGTGGTAGTGGTAGTGGTAGTGGTAGTGGTAGTGGTAGTGGTAGTGGTAGTGGTAGTGGTAGTGGTAGTGGTAGTGGTAGTGGTAGTGGTAGTGGTAGTGGTAGTGGTAGTGGTAGTGGTAGTGGTAGTGGTAGTGGTAGTGGTAGTGGTAGTGGTAGTGGTAGTGGTAGTGGTAGTGGTAGTGGTAGTGGTAGTGGTAGTGGTAGTGGTAGTGGTAGTGGTAGTGGTAGTGGTAGTGGTAGTGGTAGTGGTAGTGGTAGTGGTAGTGGTAGTGGTAGTGGTAGTGGTAGTGGTAGTGGTAGTGGTAGTGGTAGTGGTAGTGGTAGTGGTAGTGGTAGTGGTAGTGGTAGTGGTAGTGGTAGTGGTAGTGGTAGTGGTAGTGGTAGTGGTAGTGGTAGTGGTAGTGGTAGTGGTAGTGGTAGTGGTAGTGGTAGTGGTAGTGGTAGTGGTAGTGGTAGTGGTAGTGGTAGTGGTAGTGGTAGTGGTAGTGGTAGTGGTAGTGGTAGTGGTAGTGGTAGTGGTAGTGGTAGTGGTAGTGGTAGTGGTAGTGGTAGTGGTAGTGGTAGTGGTAGTGGTAGTGGTAGTGGTAGTGGTAGTGGTAGTGGTAGTGGTAGTGGTAGTGGTAGTGGTAGTGGTAGTGGTAGTGGTAGTGGTAGTGGTAGTGGTAGTGGTAGTGGTAGTGGTAGTGGTAGTGGTAGTGGTAGTGGTAGTGGTAGTGGTAGTGGTAGTGGTAGTGGTAGTGGTAGTGGTAGTGGTAGTGGTAGTGGTAGTGGTAGTGGTAGTGGTAGTGGTAGTGGTAGTGGTAGTGGTAGTGGTAGTGGTAGTGGTAGTGGTAGTGGTAGTGGTAGTGGTAGTGGTAGTGGTAGTGGTAGTGGTAGTGGTAGTGGTAGTGGTAGTGGTAGTGGTAGTGGTAGTGGTAGTGGTAGTGGTAGTGGTAGTGGTAGTGGTAGTGGTAGTGGTAGTGGTAGTGGTAGTGGTAGTGGTAGTGGTAGTGGTAGTGGTAGTGGTAGTGGTAGTGGTAGTGGTAGTGGTAGTGGTAGTGGTAGTGGTAGTGGTAGTGGTAGTGGTAGTGGTAGTGGTAGTGGTAGTGGTAGTGGTAGTGGTAGTGGTAGTGGTAGTGGTAGTGGTAGTGGTAGTGGTAGTGGTAGTGGTAGTGGTAGTGGTAGTGGTAGTGGTAGTGGTAGTGGTAGTGGTAGTGGTAGTGGTAGTGGTAGTGGTAGTGGTAGTGGTAGTGTGGTAGTGGTAGTGGTAGTGGTAGTGGTAGTGGTAGTGGTAGTGGTAGTGGTAGTGGTAGTGGTAGTGGTAGTGGTAGTGGTAGTGGTAGTGGTAGTGGTAGTGGTAGTGGTAGTGGTAGTGGTAGTGGTAGTGGTAGTGGTAGTGGTAGTGGTAGTGGTAGTGGTAGTGGTAGTGGTAGTGGTAGTGGTAGTGGTAGTGGTAGTGGTAGTGGTAGTGGTAGTGGTAGTGGTAGTGGTAGTGGTAGTGGTAGTGGTAGTGGTAGTGGTAGTGGTAGTGGTAGTGGTAGTGGTAGTGGTAGTGGTAGTGGTAGTGGTAGTGGTAGTGGTAGTGGTAGTGGTAGTGGTAGTGGTAGTGGTAGTGGTAGTGGTAGTGGTAGTGGTAGTGGTAGTGGTAGTGGTAGTGGTAGTGGTAGTGGTAGTGGTAGTGGTAGTGGTAGTGGTAGTGGTAGTGGTAGTGGTAGTGGTAGTGGTAGTGGTAGTGGTAGTGGTAGTGGTAGTGGTAGTGGTAGTGGTAGTGGTAGTGGTAGTGGTAGTGGTAGTGGTAGTGGTAGTGGTAGTGGTAGTGGTAGTGGTAGTGGTAGTGGTAGTGGTAGTGGTAGTGGTAGTGGTAGTGGTAGTGGTAGTGGTAGTGGTAGTGGTAGTGGTAGTGGTAGTGGTAGTGGTAGTGGTAGTGGTAGTGGTAGTGGTAGTGGTAGTGGTAGTGGTAGTGGTAGTGGTAGTGGTAGTGGTAGTGGTAGTGGTAGTGGTAGTGGTAGTGGTAGTGGTAGTGGTAGTGGTAGTGGTAGTGGTAGTGGTAGTGGTAGTGGTAGTGGTAGTGGTAGTGGTAGTGGTAGTGGTAGTGGTAGTGGTAGTGGTAGTGGTAGTGGTAGTGGTAGTGGTAGTGGTAGTGGTAGTGGTAGTGGTAGTGGTAGTGGTAGTGGTAGTGGTAGTGGTAGTGGTAGTGGTAGTGGTAGTGGTAGTGGTAGTGGTAGTGGTAGTGGTAGTGGTAGTGGTAGTGGTAGTGGTAGTGGTAGTGGTAGTGGTAGTGGTAGTGGTAGTGGTAGTGGTAGTGGTAGTGGTAGTGGTAGTGGTAGTGGTAGTGGTAGTGGTAGTGGTAGTGGTAGTGGTAGTGGTAGTGGTAGTGGTAGTGGTAGTGGTAGTGGTAGTGGTAGTGGTAGTGGTAGTGGTAGTGGTAGTGGTAGTGGTAGTGGTAGTGGTAGTGGTAGTGGTAGTGGTAGTGGTAGTGGTAGTGGTAGTGGTAGTGGTAGTGGTAGTGGTAGTGGTAGTGGTAGTGGTAGTGGTAGTGGTAGTGGTAGTGGTAGTGGTAGTGGTAGTGGTAGTGGTAGTGGTAGTGGTAGTGGTAGTGGTAGTGGTAGTGGTAGTGGTAGTGGTAGTGGTAGTGGTAGTGGTAGTGGTAGTGGTAGTGGTAGTGGTAGTGGTAGTGGTAGTGGTAGTGGTAGTGGTAGTGGTAGTGGTAGTGGTAGTGGTAGTGGTAGTGGTAGTGGTAGTGGTAGTGGTAGTGGTAGTGGTAGTGGTAGTGGTAGTGGTAGTGGTAGTGGTAGTGGTAGTGGTAGTGGTAGTGGTAGTGGTAGTGGTAGTGGTAGTGGTAGTGGTAGTGGTAGTGGTAGTGGTAGTGGTAGTGGTAGTGGTAGTGGTAGTGGTAGTGGTAGTGGTAGTGGTAGTGGTAGTGGTAGTGGTAGTGGTAGTGGTAGTGGTAGTGGTAGTGGTAGTGGTAGTGGTAGTGGTAGTGGTAGTGGTAGTGGTAGTGGTAGTGGTAGTGGTAGTGGTAGTGGTAGTGGTAGTGGTAGTGGTAGTGGTAGTGGTAGTGGTAGTGGTAGTGGTAGTGGTAGTGGTAGTGGTAGTGGTAGTGGTAGTGGTAGTGGTAGTGGTAGTGGTAGTGGTAGTGGTAGTGGTAGTGGTAGTGGTAGTGGTAGTGGTAGTGGTAGTGGTAGTGGTAGTGGTAGTGGTAGTGGTAGTGGTAGTGGTAGTGGTAGTGGTAGTGGTAGTGGTAGTGGTAGTGGTAGTGGTAGTGGTAGTGGTAGTGGTAGTGGTAGTGGTAGTGGTAGTGGTAGTGGTAGTGGTAGTGGTAGTGGTAGTGGTAGTGGTAGTGGTAGTGGTAGTGGTAGTGGTAGTGGTAGTGGTAGTGGTAGTGGTAGTGGTAGTGGTAGTGGTAGTGGTAGTGGTAGTGGTAGTGGTAGTGGTAGTGGTAGTGGTAGTGGTAGTGGTAGTGGTAGTGGTAGTGGTAGTGGTAGTGGTAGTGGTAGTGGTAGTGGTAGTGGTAGTGGTAGTGGTAGTGGTAGTGGTAGTGGTAGTGGTAGTGGTAGTGGTAGTGGTAGTGTGGTAGTGGTAGTGGTAGTGGTAGTGGTAGTGGTAGTGGTAGTGGTAGTGGTAGTGGTAGTGGTAGTGGTAGTGGTAGTGGTAGTGGTAGTGGTAGTGGTAGTGGTAGTGGTAGTGGTAGTGGTAGTGGTAGTGGTAGTGGTAGTGGTAGTGGTAGTGGTAGTGGTAGTGGTAGTGGTAGTGGTAGTGGTAGTGGTAGTGGTAGTGGTAGTGGTAGTGGTAGTGGTAGTGGTAGTGGTAGTGGTAGTGGTAGTGGTAGTGGTAGTGGTAGTGGTAGTGGTAGTGGTAGTGGTAGTGGTAGTGGTAGTGGTAGTGGTAGTGGTAGTGGTAGTGGTAGTGGTAGTGGTAGTGGTAGTGGTAGTGGTAGTGGTAGTGGTAGTGGTAGTGGTAGTGGTAGTGGTAGTGGTAGTGGTAGTGGTAGTGGTAGTGGTAGTGGTAGTGGTAGTGGTAGTGGTAGTGGTAGTGGTAGTGGTAGTGGTAGTGGTAGTGGTAGTGGTAGTGGTAGTGGTAGTGGTAGTGGTAGTGGTAGTGGTAGTGGTAGTGGTAGTGGTAGTGGTAGTGGTAGTGGTAGTGGTAGTGGTAGTGGTAGTGGTAGTGGTAGTGGTAGTGGTAGTGGTAGTGGTAGTGGTAGTGGTAGTGGTAGTGGTAGTGGTAGTGGTAGTGGTAGTGGTAGTGGTAGTGGTAGTGGTAGTGGTAGTGGTAGTGGTAGTGGTAGTGGTAGTGGTAGTGGTAGTGGTAGTGGTAGTGGTAGTGGTAGTGGTAGTGGTAGTGGTAGTGGTAGTGGTAGTGGTAGTGGTAGTGGTAGTGGTAGTGGTAGTGGTAGTGGTAGTGGTAGTGGTAGTGGTAGTGGTAGTGGTAGTGGTAGTGGTAGTGGTAGTGGTAGTGGTAGTGGTAGTGGTAGTGGTAGTGGTAGTGGTAGTGGTAGTGGTAGTGGTAGTGGTAGTGGTAGTGGTAGTGGTAGTGGTAGTGGTAGTGGTAGTGGTAGTGGTAGTGGTAGTGGTAGTGGTAGTGGTAGTGGTAGTGGTAGTGGTAGTGGTAGTGGTAGTGGTAGTGGTAGTGGTAGTGGTAGTGGTAGTGGTAGTGGTAGTGGTAGTGGTAGTGGTAGTGGTAGTGGTAGTGGTAGTGGTAGTGGTAGTGGTAGTGGTAGTGGTAGTGGTAGTGGTAGTGGTAGTGGTAGTGGTAGTGGTAGTGGTAGTGGTAGTGGTAGTGGTAGTGGTAGTGGTAGTGGTAGTGGTAGTGGTAGTGGTAGTGGTAGTGGTAGTGGTAGTGGTAGTGGTAGTGGTAGTGGTAGTGGTAGTGGTAGTGGTAGTGGTAGTGGTAGTGGTAGTGGTAGTGGTAGTGGTAGTGGTAGTGGTAGTGGTAGTGGTAGTGGTAGTGGTAGTGGTAGTGGTAGTGGTAGTGGTAGTGGTAGTGGTAGTGGTAGTGGTAGTGGTAGTGGTAGTGGTAGTGGTAGTGGTAGTGGTAGTGGTAGTGGTAGTGGTAGTGGTAGTGGTAGTGGTAGTGGTAGTGGTAGTGGTAGTGGTAGTGGTAGTGGTAGTGGTAGTGGTAGTGGTAGTGGTAGTGGTAGTGGTAGTGGTAGTGGTAGTGGTAGTGGTAGTGGTAGTGGTAGTGGTAGTGGTAGTGGTAGTGGTAGTGGTAGTGGTAGTGGTAGTGGTAGTGGTAGTGGTAGTGGTAGTGGTAGTGGTAGTGGTAGTGGTAGTGGTAGTGGTAGTGGTAGTGGTAGTGGTAGTGGTAGTGGTAGTGGTAGTGGTAGTGGTAGTGGTAGTGGTAGTGGTAGTGGTAGTGGTAGTGGTAGTGGTAGTGGTAGTGGTAGTGGTAGTGGTAGTGGTAGTGGTAGTGGTAGTGGTAGTGGTAGTGGTAGTGGTAGTGGTAGTGGTAGTGGTAGTGGTAGTGGTAGTGGTAGTGGTAGTGGTAGTGGTAGTGGTAGTGGTAGTGGTAGTGGTAGTGGTAGTGGTAGTGGTAGTGGTAGTGGTAGTGGTAGTGGTAGTGGTAGTGGTAGTGGTAGTGGTAGTGGTAGTGGTAGTGGTAGTGGTAGTGGTAGTGGTAGTGGTAGTGGTAGTGGTAGTGGTAGTGGTAGTGGTAGTGGTAGTGGTAGTGGTAGTGGTAGTGGTAGTGGTAGTGGTAGTGGTAGTGGTAGTGGTAGTGGTAGTGGTAGTGGTAGTGGTAGTGGTAGTGGTAGTGGTAGTGGTAGTGGTAGTGGTAGTGGTAGTGGTAGTGGTAGTGGTAGTGGTAGTGGTAGTGGTAGTGGTAGTGGTAGTGGTAGTGGTAGTGGTAGTGGTAGTGGTAGTGGTAGTGGTAGTGGTAGTGGTAGTGGTAGTGGTAGTGGTAGTGGTAGTGGTAGTGGTAGTGGTAGTGGTAGTGGTAGTGGTAGTGGTAGTGGTAGTGGTAGTGGTAGTGGTAGTGGTAGTGGTAGTGGTAGTGGTAGTGGTAGTGGTAGTGGTAGTGGTAGTGGTAGTGGTAGTGGTAGTGGTAGTGGTAGTGGTAGTGGTAGTGGTAGTGGTAGTGGTAGTGGTAGTGGTAGTGGTAGTGGTAGTGGTAGTGGTAGTGGTAGTGGTAGTGGTAGTGGTAGTGGTAGTGGTAGTGGTAGTGGTAGTGGTAGTGGTAGTGGTAGTGGTAGTGGTAGTGGTAGTGGTAGTGGTAGTGGTAGTGGTAGTGGTAGTGGTAGTGGTAGTGGTAGTGGTAGTGGTAGTGGTAGTGGTAGTGGTAGTGGTAGTGGTAGTGGTAGTGGTAGTGGTAGTGGTAGTGGTAGTGGTAGTGGTAGTGGTAGTGGTAGTGGTAGTGGTAGTGGTAGTGGTAGTGGTAGTGGTAGTGGTAGTGGTAGTGGTAGTGGTAGTGGTAGTGGTAGTGGTAGTGGTAGTGGTAGTGGTAGTGGTAGTGGTAGTGGTAGTGGTAGTGGTAGTGGTAGTGGTAGTGGTAGTGGTAGTGGTAGTGGTAGTGGTAGTGGTAGTGGTAGTGGTAGTGGTAGTGGTAGTGGTAGTGGTAGTGGTAGTGGTAGTGGTAGTGGTAGTGGTAGTGGTAGTGGTAGTGGTAGTGGTAGTGGTAGTGGTAGTGGTAGTGGTAGTGGTAGTGGTAGTGGTAGTGGTAGTGGTAGTGGTAGTGGTAGTGGTAGTGGTAGTGGTAGTGGTAGTGGTAGTGGTAGTGGTAGTGGTAGTGGTAGTGGTAGTGGTAGTGGTAGTGGTAGTGGTAGTGGTAGTGGTAGTGGTAGTGGTAGTGGTAGTGGTAGTGGTAGTGGTAGTGGTAGTGGTAGTGGTAGTGGTAGTGGTAGTGGTAGTGGTAGTGGTAGTGGTAGTGGTAGTGGTAGTGGTAGTGGTAGTGGTAGTGGTAGTGGTAGTGGTAGTGGTAGTGGTAGTGGTAGTGGTAGTGGTAGTGGTAGTGGTAGTGGTAGTGGTAGTGGTAGTGGTAGTGGTAGTGGTAGTGGTAGTGGTAGTGGTAGTGGTAGTGGTAGTGGTAGTGGTAGTGGTAGTGGTAGTGGTAGTGGTAGTGGTAGTGGTAGTGGTAGTGGTAGTGGTAGTGGTAGTGGTAGTGGTAGTGGTAGTGGTAGTGGTAGTGGTAGTGGTAGTGGTAGTGGTAGTGGTAGTGGTAGTGGTAGTGGTAGTGGTAGTGGTAGTGGTAGTGGTAGTGGTAGTGGTAGTGGTAGTGGTAGTGGTAGTGGTAGTGGTAGTGGTAGTGGTAGTGGTAGTGGTAGTGGTAGTGGTAGTGGTAGTGGTAGTGGTAGTGGTAGTGGTAGTGGTAGTGGTAGTGGTAGTGGTAGTGGTAGTGGTAGTGGTAGTGGTAGTGGTAGTGGTAGTGGTAGTGGTAGTGGTAGTGGTAGTGGTAGTGGTAGTGGTAGTGGTAGTGGTAGTGGTAGTGGTAGTGGTAGTGGTAGTGGTAGTGGTAGTGGTAGTGGTAGTGGTAGTGGTAGTGGTAGTGGTAGTGGTAGTGGTAGTGGTAGTGGTAGTGGTAGTGGTAGTGGTAGTGGTAGTGGTAGTGGTAGTGGTAGTGGTAGTGGTAGTGGTAGTGGTAGTGGTAGTGGTAGTGGTAGTGGTAGTGGTAGTGGTAGTGGTAGTGGTAGTGGTAGTGGTAGTGGTAGTGGTAGTGGTAGTGGTAGTGGTAGTGGTAGTGGTAGTGGTAGTGGTAGTGGTAGTGGTAGTGGTAGTGGTAGTGGTAGTGGTAGTGGTAGTGGTAGTGGTAGTGGTAGTGGTAGTGGTAGTGGTAGTGGTAGTGGTAGTGGTAGTGGTAGTGGGTGGTAGTGGTAGTGGTAGTGGTAGTGGTAGTGGTAGTGGTAGTGGTAGTGGTAGTGGTAGTGGTAGTGGTAGTGGTAGTGGTAGTGGTAGTGGTAGTGGTAGTGGTAGTGGTAGTGGTAGTGGTAGTGGTAGTGGTAGTGGTAGTGGTAGTGGTAGTGGTAGTGGTAGTGGTAGTGGTAGTGGTAGTGGTAGTGGTAGTGGTAGTGGTAGTGGTAGTGGTAGTGGTAGTGGTAGTGGTAGTGGTAGTGGTAGTGGTAGTGGTAGTGGTAGTGGTAGTGGTAGTGGTAGTGGTAGTGGTAGTGGTAGTGGTAGTGGTAGTGGTAGTGGTAGTGGTAGTGGTAGTGGTAGTGGTAGTGGTAGTGGTAGTGGTAGTGGTAGTGGTAGTGGTAGTGGTAGTGGTAGTGGTAGTGGTAGTGGTAGTGGTAGTGGTAGTGGTAGTGGTAGTGGTAGTGGTAGTGGTAGTGGTAGTGGTAGTGGTAGTGGTAGTGGTAGTGGTAGTGGTAGTGGTAGTGGTAGTGGTAGTGGTAGTGGTAGTGGTAGTGGTAGTGGTAGTGGTAGTGGTAGTGGTAGTGGTAGTGGTAGTGGTAGTGGTAGTGGTAGTGGTAGTGGTAGTGGTAGTGGTAGTGGTAGTGGTAGTGGTAGTGGTAGTGGTAGTGGTAGTGGTAGTGGTAGTGGTAGTGGTAGTGGTAGTGGTAGTGGTAGTGGTAGTGGTAGTGGTAGTGGTAGTGGTAGTGGTAGTGGTAGTGGTAGTGGTAGTGGTAGTGGTAGTGGTAGTGGTAGTGGTAGTGGTAGTGGTAGTGGTAGTGGTAGTGGTAGTGGTAGTGGTAGTGGTAGTGGTAGTGGTAGTGGTAGTGGTAGTGGTAGTGGTAGTGGTAGTGGTAGTGGTAGTGGTAGTGGTAGTGGTAGTGGTAGTGGTAGTGGTAGTGGTAGTGGTAGTGGTAGTGGTAGTGGTAGTGGTAGTGGTAGTGGTAGTGGTAGTGGTAGTGGTAGTGGTAGTGGTAGTGGTAGTGGTAGTGGTAGTGGTAGTGGTAGTGGTAGTGGTAGTGGTAGTGGTAGTGGTAGTGGTAGTGGTAGTGGTAGTGGTAGTGGTAGTGGTAGTGGTAGTGGTAGTGGTAGTGGTAGTGGTAGTGGTAGTGGTAGTGGTAGTGGTAGTGGTAGTGGTAGTGGTAGTGGTAGTGGTAGTGGTAGTGGTAGTGGTAGTGGTAGTGGTAGTGGTAGTGGTAGTGGTAGTGGTAGTGGTAGTGGTAGTGGTAGTGGTAGTGGTAGTGGTAGTGGTAGTGGTAGTGGTAGTGGTAGTGGTAGTGGTAGTGGTAGTGGTAGTGGTAGTGGTAGTGGTAGTGGTAGTGGTAGTGGTAGTGGTAGTGGTAGTGGTAGTGGTAGTGGTAGTGGTAGTGGTAGTGGTAGTGGTAGTGGTAGTGGTAGTGGTAGTGGTAGTGGTAGTGGTAGTGGTAGTGGTAGTGGTAGTGGTAGTGGTAGTGGTAGTGGTAGTGGTAGTGGTAGTGGTAGTGGTAGTGGTAGTGGTAGTGGTAGTGGTAGTGGTAGTGGTAGTGGTAGTGGTAGTGGTAGTGGTAGTGGTAGTGGTAGTGGTAGTGGTAGTGGTAGTGGTAGTGGTAGTGGTAGTGGTAGTGGTAGTGGTAGTGGTAGTGGTAGTGGTAGTGGTAGTGGTAGTGGTAGTGGTAGTGGTAGTGGTAGTGGTAGTGGTAGTGGTAGTGGTAGTGGTAGTGGTAGTGGTAGTGGTAGTGGTAGTGGTAGTGGTAGTGGTAGTGGTAGTGGTAGTGGTAGTGGTAGTGGTAGTGGTAGTGGTAGTGGTAGTGGTAGTGGTAGTGGTAGTGGTAGTGGTAGTGGTAGTGGTAGTGGTAGTGGTAGTGGTAGTGGTAGTGGTAGTGGTAGTGGTAGTGGTAGTGGTAGTGGTAGTGGTAGTGGTAGTGGTAGTGGTAGTGGTAGTGGTAGTGGTAGTGGTAGTGGTAGTGGTAGTGGTAGTGGTAGTGGTAGTGGTAGTGGTAGTGGTAGTGGTAGTGGTAGTGGTAGTGGTAGTGGTAGTGGTAGTGGTAGTGGTAGTGGTAGTGGTAGTGGTAGTGGTAGTGGTAGTGGTAGTGGTAGTGGTAGTGGTAGTGGTAGTGGTAGTGGTAGTGGTAGTGGTAGTGGTAGTGGTAGTGGTAGTGGTAGTGGTAGTGGTAGTGGTAGTGGTAGTGGTAGTGGTAGTGGTAGTGGTAGTGGTAGTGGTAGTGGTAGTGGTAGTGGTAGTGGTAGTGGTAGTGGTAGTGGTAGTGGTAGTGGTAGTGGTAGTGGTAGTGGTAGTGGTAGTGGTAGTGGTAGTGGTAGTGGTAGTGGTAGTGGTAGTGGTAGTGGTAGTGGTAGTGGTAGTGGTAGTGGTAGTGGTAGTGGTAGTGGTAGTGGTAGTGGTAGTGGTAGTGGTAGTGGTAGTGGTAGTGGTAGTGGTAGTGGTAGTGGTAGTGGTAGTGGTAGTGGTAGTGGTAGTGGTAGTGGTAGTGGTAGTGGTAGTGGTAGTGGTAGTGGTAGTGGTAGTGGTAGTGGTAGTGGTAGTGGTAGTGGTAGTGGTAGTGGTAGTGGTAGTGGTAGTGGTAGTGGTAGTGGTAGTGGTAGTGGTAGTGGTAGTGGTAGTGGTAGTGGTAGTGGTAGTGGTAGTGGTAGTGGTAGTGGTAGTGGTAGTGGTAGTGGTAGTGGTAGTGGTAGTGGTAGTGGTAGTGGTAGTGGTAGTGGTAGTGGTAGTGGTAGTGGTAGTGGTAGTGGTAGTGGTAGTGGTAGTGGTAGTGGTAGTGGTAGTGGTAGTGGTAGTGGTAGTGGTAGTGGTAGTGGTAGTGGTAGTGGTAGTGGTAGTGGTAGTGGTAGTGGTAGTGGTAGTGGTAGTGGTAGTGGTAGTGGTAGTGGTAGTGGTAGTGGTAGTGGTAGTGGTAGTGGTAGTGGTAGTGGTAGTGGTAGTGGTAGTGGTAGTGGTAGTGGTAGTGGTAGTGGTAGTGGTAGTGGTAGTGGTAGTGGTAGTGGTAGTGGTAGTGGTAGTGGTAGTGGTAGTGGTAGTGGTAGTGGTAGTGGTAGTGGTAGTGGTAGTGGTAGTGGTAGTGGTAGTGGTAGTGGTAGTGGTAGTGGTAGTGGTAGTGGTAGTGGTAGTGGTAGTGGTAGTGGTAGTGGTAGTGGTAGTGGTAGTGGTAGTGGTAGTGGTAGTGGTAGTGGTAGTGGTAGTGGTAGTGGTAGTGGTAGTGGTAGTGGTAGTGGTAGTGGTAGTGGTAGTGGTAGTGGTAGTGGTAGTGGTAGTGGTAGTGGTAGTGGTAGTGGTAGTGGTAGTGGTAGTGGTAGTGGTAGTGGTAGTGGTAGTGGTAGTGGTAGTGGTAGTGGTAGTGGTAGTGGTAGTGGTAGTGGTAGTGGTAGTGGTAGTGGTAGTGGTAGTGGTAGTGGTAGTGGTAGTGGTAGTGGTAGTGGTAGTGGTAGTGGTAGTGGTAGTGGTAGTGGTAGTGGTAGTGGTAGTGGTAGTGGTAGTGGTAGTGGTAGTGGTAGTGGTAGTGGTAGTGGTAGTGGTAGTGGTAGTGGTAGTGGTAGTGGTAGTGGTAGTGGTAGTGGTAGTGGTAGTGGTAGTGGTAGTGGTAGTGGTAGTGGTAGTGGTAGTGGTAGTGGTAGTGGTAGTGGTAGTGGTAGTGGTAGTGGTAGTGGTAGTGGTAGTGGTAGTGGTAGTGGTAGTGGTAGTGGTAGTGGTAGTGGTAGTGGTAGTGGTAGTGGTAGTGGTAGTGGTAGTGGTAGTGGTAGTGGTAGTGGTAGTGGTAGTGGTAGTGGTAGTGGTAGTGGTAGTGGTAGTGGTAGTGGTAGTGGTAGTGGTAGTGGTAGTGGTAGTGGTAGTGGTAGTGGTAGTGGTAGTGGTAGTGGTAGTGGTAGTGGTAGTGGTAGTGGTAGTGGTAGTGGTAGTGGTAGTGGTAGTGGTAGTGGTAGTGGTAGTGGTAGTGGTAGTGGTAGTGGTAGTGGTAGTGGTGTGGTAGTGGTAGTGGTAGTGGTAGTGGTAGTGGTAGTGGTAGTGGTAGTGGTAGTGGTAGTGGTAGTGGTAGTGGTAGTGGTAGTGGTAGTGGTAGTGGTAGTGGTAGTGGTAGTGGTAGTGGTAGTGGTAGTGGTAGTGGTAGTGGTAGTGGTAGTGGTAGTGGTAGTGGTAGTGGTAGTGGTAGTGGTAGTGGTAGTGGTAGTGGTAGTGGTAGTGGTAGTGGTAGTGGTAGTGGTAGTGGTAGTGGTAGTGGTAGTGGTAGTGGTAGTGGTAGTGGTAGTGGTAGTGGTAGTGGTAGTGGTAGTGGTAGTGGTAGTGGTAGTGGTAGTGGTAGTGGTAGTGGTAGTGGTAGTGGTAGTGGTAGTGGTAGTGGTAGTGGTAGTGGTAGTGGTAGTGGTAGTGGTAGTGGTAGTGGTAGTGGTAGTGGTAGTGGTAGTGGTAGTGGTAGTGGTAGTGGTAGTGGTAGTGGTAGTGGTAGTGGTAGTGGTAGTGGTAGTGGTAGTGGTAGTGGTAGTGGTAGTGGTAGTGGTAGTGGTAGTGGTAGTGGTAGTGGTAGTGGTAGTGGTAGTGGTAGTGGTAGTGGTAGTGGTAGTGGTAGTGGTAGTGGTAGTGGTAGTGGTAGTGGTAGTGGTAGTGGTAGTGGTAGTGGTAGTGGTAGTGGTAGTGGTAGTGGTAGTGGTAGTGGTAGTGGTAGTGGTAGTGGTAGTGGTAGTGGTAGTGGTAGTGGTAGTGGTAGTGGTAGTGGTAGTGGTAGTGGTAGTGGTAGTGGTAGTGGTAGTGGTAGTGGTAGTGGTAGTGGTAGTGGTAGTGGTAGTGGTAGTGGTAGTGGTAGTGGTAGTGGTAGTGGTAGTGGTAGTGGTAGTGGTAGTGGTAGTGGTAGTGGTAGTGGTAGTGGTAGTGGTAGTGGTAGTGGTAGTGGTAGTGGTAGTGGTAGTGGTAGTGGTAGTGGTAGTGGTAGTGGTAGTGGTAGTGGTAGTGGTAGTGGTAGTGGTAGTGGTAGTGGTAGTGGTAGTGGTAGTGGTAGTGGTAGTGGTAGTGGTAGTGGTAGTGGTAGTGGTAGTGGTAGTGGTAGTGGTAGTGGTAGTGGTAGTGGTAGTGGTAGTGGTAGTGGTAGTGGTAGTGGTAGTGGTAGTGGTAGTGGTAGTGGTAGTGGTAGTGGTAGTGGTAGTGGTAGTGGTAGTGGTAGTGGTAGTGGTAGTGGTAGTGGTAGTGGTAGTGGTAGTGGTAGTGGTAGTGGTAGTGGTAGTGGTAGTGGTAGTGGTAGTGGTAGTGGTAGTGGTAGTGGTAGTGGTAGTGGTAGTGGTAGTGGTAGTGGTAGTGGTAGTGGTAGTGGTAGTGGTAGTGGTAGTGGTAGTGGTAGTGGTAGTGGTAGTGGTAGTGGTAGTGGTAGTGGTAGTGGTAGTGGTAGTGGTAGTGGTAGTGGTAGTGGTAGTGGTAGTGGTAGTGGTAGTGGTAGTGGTAGTGGTAGTGGTAGTGGTAGTGGTAGTGGTAGTGGTAGTGGTAGTGGTAGTGGTAGTGGTAGTGGTAGTGGTAGTGGTAGTGGTAGTGGTAGTGGTAGTGGTAGTGGTAGTGGTAGTGGTAGTGGTAGTGGTAGTGGTAGTGGTAGTGGTAGTGGTAGTGGTAGTGGTAGTGGTAGTGGTAGTGGTAGTGGTAGTGGTAGTGGTAGTGGTAGTGGTAGTGGTAGTGGTAGTGGTAGTGGTAGTGGTAGTGGTAGTGGTAGTGGTAGTGGTAGTGGTAGTGGTAGTGGTAGTGGTAGTGGTAGTGGTAGTGGTAGTGGTAGTGGTAGTGGTAGTGGTAGTGGTAGTGGTAGTGGTAGTGGTAGTGGTAGTGGTAGTGGTAGTGGTAGTGGTAGTGGTAGTGGTAGTGGTAGTGGTAGTGGTAGTGGTAGTGGTAGTGGTAGTGGTAGTGGTAGTGGTAGTGGTAGTGGTAGTGGTAGTGGTAGTGGTAGTGGTAGTGGTAGTGGTAGTGGTAGTGGTAGTGGTAGTGGTAGTGGTAGTGGTAGTGGTAGTGGTAGTGGTAGTGGTAGTGGTAGTGGTAGTGGTAGTGGTAGTGGTAGTGGTAGTGGTAGTGGTAGTGGTAGTGGTAGTGGTAGTGGTAGTGGTAGTGGTAGTGGTAGTGGTAGTGGTAGTGGTAGTGGTAGTGGTAGTGGTAGTGGTAGTGGTAGTGGTAGTGGTAGTGGTAGTGGTAGTGGTAGTGGTAGTGGTAGTGGTAGTGGTAGTGGTAGTGGTAGTGGTAGTGGTAGTGGTAGTGGTAGTGGTAGTGGTAGTGGTAGTGGTAGTGGTAGTGGTAGTGGTAGTGGTAGTGGTAGTGGTAGTGGTAGTGGTAGTGGTAGTGGTAGTGGTAGTGGTAGTGGTAGTGGTAGTGGTAGTGGTAGTGGTAGTGGTAGTGGTAGTGGTAGTGGTAGTGGTAGTGGTAGTGGTAGTGGTAGTGGTAGTGGTAGTGGTAGTGGTAGTGGTAGTGGTAGTGGTAGTGGTAGTGGTAGTGGTAGTGGTAGTGGTAGTGGTAGTGGTAGTGGTAGTGGTAGTGGTAGTGGTAGTGGTAGTGGTAGTGGTAGTGGTAGTGGTAGTGGTAGTGGTAGTGGTAGTGGTAGTGGTAGTGGTAGTGGTAGTGGTAGTGGTAGTGGTAGTGGTAGTGGTAGTGGTAGTGGTAGTGGTAGTGGTAGTGGTAGTGGTAGTGGTAGTGGTAGTGGTAGTGGTAGTGGTAGTGGTAGTGGTAGTGGTAGTGGTAGTGGTAGTGGTAGTGGTAGTGGTAGTGGTAGTGGTAGTGGTAGTGGTAGTGGTAGTGGTAGTGGTAGTGGTAGTGGTAGTGGTAGTGGTAGTGGTAGTGGTAGTGGTAGTGGTAGTGGTAGTGGTAGTGGTAGTGGTAGTGGTAGTGGTAGTGGTAGTGGTAGTGGTAGTGGTAGTGGTAGTGGTAGTGGTAGTGGTAGTGGTAGTGGTAGTGGTAGTGGTAGTGGTAGTGGTAGTGGTAGTGGTAGTGGTAGTGGTAGTGGTAGTGGTAGTGGTAGTGGTAGTGGTAGTGGTAGTGGTAGTGGTAGTGGTAGTGGTAGTGGTAGTGGTAGTGGTAGTGGTAGTGGTAGTGGTAGTGGTAGTGGTAGTGGTAGTGGTAGTGGTAGTGGTAGTGGTAGTGGTAGTGGTAGTGGTAGTGGTAGTGGTAGTGGTAGTGGTAGTGGTAGTGGTAGTGGTAGTGGTAGTGGTAGTGGTAGTGGTAGTGGTAGTGGTAGTGGTAGTGGTAGTGGTAGTGGTAGTGGTAGTGGTAGTGGTAGTGGTAGTGGTAGTGGTAGTGGTAGTGGTAGTGGTAGTGGTAGTGGTAGTGGTAGTGGTAGTGGTAGTGGTAGTGGTAGTGGTAGTGGTAGTGGTAGTGGTAGTGGTAGTGGTAGTGGTAGTGGTAGTGGTAGTGGTAGTGGTAGTGGTAGTGGTAGTGGTAGTGGTAGTGGTAGTGGTAGTGGTAGTGGTAGTGGTAGTGGTAGTGGTAGTGGTAGTGGTAGTGGTAGTGGTAGTGGTAGTGGTAGTGGTAGTGGTAGTGGTAGTGGTAGTGGTAGTGGTAGTGGTAGTGGTAGTGGTAGTGGTAGTGGTAGTGGTAGTGGTAGTGGTAGTGGTAGTGGTAGTGGTAGTGGTAGTGGTAGTGGTAGTGGTAGTGGTAGTGGTAGTGGTAGTGGTAGTGGTAGTGGTAGTGGTAGTGGTAGTGGTAGTGGTAGTGGTAGTGGTAGTGGTAGTGGTAGTGGTAGTGGTAGTGGTAGTGGTAGTGGTAGTGGTAGTGGTAGTGGTAGTGGTAGTGGTAGTGGTAGTGGTAGTGGTAGTGGTAGTGGTAGTGGTAGTGGTAGTGGTAGTGGTAGTGGTAGTGGTAGTGGTAGTGGTAGTGGTAGTGGTAGTGGTAGTGGTAGTGGTAGTGGTAGTGGTAGTGGTAGTGGTAGTGGTAGTGGTAGTGGTAGTGGTAGTGGTAGTGGTAGTGGTAGTGGTAGTGGTAGTGGTAGTGGTAGTGGTAGTGGTAGTGGTAGTGGTAGTGGTAGTGGTAGTGGTAGTGGTAGTGGTAGTGGTAGTGGTAGTGGTAGTGGTAGTGGTAGTGGTAGTGGTAGTGGTAGTGGTAGTGGTAGTGGTAGTGGTAGTGGTAGTGGTAGTGGTAGTGGTAGTGGTAGTGGTAGTGGTAGTGGTAGTGGTAGTGGTAGTGGTAGTGGTAGTGGTAGTGGTAGTGGTAGTGGTAGTGGTAGTGGTAGTGGTAGTGGTAGTGGTAGTGGTAGTGGTAGTGGTAGTGGTAGTGGTAGTGGTAGTGGTAGTGGTAGTGGTAGTGGTAGTGGTAGTGGTAGTGGTAGTGGTAGTGGTAGTGGTAGTGGTAGTGGTAGTGGTAGTGGTAGTGGTAGTGGTAGTGGTAGTGGTAGTGGTAGTGGTAGTGGTAGTGGTAGTGGTAGTGGTAGTGGTAGTGGTAGTGGTAGTGGTAGTGGTAGTGGTAGTGGTAGTGGTAGTGGTAGTGGTAGTGGTAGTGGTAGTGGTAGTGGTAGTGGTAGTGGTAGTGGTAGTGGTAGTGGTAGTGGTAGTGGTAGTGGTAGTGGTAGTGGTAGTGGTAGTGGTAGTGGTAGTGGTAGTGGTAGTGGTAGTGGTAGTGGTAGTGGTAGTGGTAGTGGTAGTGGTAGTGGTAGTGGTAGTGGTAGTGGTAGTGGTAGTGGTAGTGGTAGTGGTAGTGGTAGTGGTAGTGGTAGTGGTAGTGGTAGTGGTAGTGGTAGTGGTAGTGGTAGTGGTAGTGGTAGTGGTAGTGGTAGTGGTAGTGGTAGTGGTAGTGGTAGTGGTAGTGGTAGTGGTAGTGGTAGTGGTAGTGGTAGTGGTAGTGGTAGTGGTAGTGGTAGTGGTAGTGGTAGTGGTAGTGGTAGTGGTAGTGGTAGTGGTAGTGGTAGTGGTAGTGGTAGTGGTAGTGGTAGTGGTAGTGGTAGTGGTAGTGGTAGTGGTAGTGGTAGTGGTAGTGGTAGTGGTAGTGGTAGTGGTAGTGGTAGTGGTAGTGGTAGTGGTAGTGGTAGTGGTAGTGGTAGTGGTAGTGGTAGTGGTAGTGGTAGTGGTAGTGGTAGTGGTAGTGGTAGTGGTAGTGGTAGTGGTAGTGGTAGTGGTAGTGGTAGTGGTAGTGGTAGTGGTAGTGGTAGTGGTAGTGGTAGTGGTAGTGGTAGTGGTAGTGGTAGTGGTAGTGGTAGTGGTAGTGGTAGTGGTAGTGGTAGTGGTAGTGGTAGTGGTAGTGGTAGTGGTAGTGGTAGTGGTAGTGGTAGTGGTAGTGGTAGTGGTAGTGGTAGTGGTAGTGGTAGTGGTAGTGGTAGTGGTAGTGGTAGTGGTAGTGGTAGTGGTAGTGGTAGTGGTAGTGGTAGTGGTAGTGGTAGTGGTAGTGGTAGTGGTAGTGGTAGTGGTAGTGGTAGTGGTAGTGGTAGTGGTAGTGGTAGTGGTAGTGGTAGTGGTAGTGGTAGTGGTAGTGGTAGTGGTAGTGGTAGTGGTAGTGGTAGTGGTAGTGGTAGTGGTAGTGGTAGTGGTAGTGGTAGTGGTAGTGGTAGTGGTAGTGGTAGTGGTAGTGGTAGTGGTAGTGGTAGTGGTAGTGGTAGTGGTAGTGGTAGTGGTAGTGGTAGTGGTAGTGGTAGTGGTAGTGGTAGTGGTAGTGGTAGTGGTAGTGGTAGTGGTAGTGGTAGTGGTAGTGGTAGTGGTAGTGGTAGTGGTAGTGGTAGTGGTAGTGGTAGTGGTAGTGGTAGTGGTAGTGGTAGTGGTAGTGGTAGTGGTAGTGGTAGTGGTAGTGGTAGTGGTAGTGGTAGTGGTAGTGGTAGTGGTAGTGGTAGTGGTAGTGGTAGTGGTAGTGGTAGTGGTAGTGGTAGTGGTAGTGGTAGTGGTAGTGGTAGTGGTAGTGGTAGTGGTAGTGGTAGTGGTAGTGGTAGTGGTAGTGGTAGTGGTAGTGGTAGTGGTAGTGGTAGTGGTAGTGGTAGTGGTAGTGGTAGTGGTAGTGGTAGTGGTAGTGGTAGTGGTAGTGGTAGTGGTAGTGGTAGTGGTAGTGGTAGTGGTAGTGGTAGTGGTAGTGGTAGTGGTAGTGGTAGTGGTAGTGGTAGTGGTAGTGGTAGTGGTAGTGGTAGTGGTAGTGGTAGTGGTAGTGGTAGTGGTAGTGGTAGTGGTAGTGGTAGTGGTAGTGGTAGTGGTAGTGGTAGTGGTAGTGGTAGTGGTAGTGGTAGTGGTAGTGGTAGTGGTAGTGGTAGTGGTAGTGGTAGTGGTAGTGGTAGTGGTAGTGGTAGTGGTAGTGGTAGTGGTAGTGGTAGTGGTAGTGGTAGTGGTAGTGGTAGTGGTAGTGGTAGTGGTAGTGGTAGTGGTAGTGGTAGTGGTAGTGGTAGTGGTAGTGGTAGTGGTAGTGGTAGTGGTAGTGGTAGTGGTAGTGGTAGTGGTAGTGGTAGTGGTAGTGGTAGTGGTAGTGGTAGTGGTAGTGGTAGTGGTAGTGGTAGTGGTAGTGGTAGTGGTAGTGGTAGTGGTAGTGGTAGTGGTAGTGGTAGTGGTAGTGGTAGTGGTAGTGGTAGTGGTAGTGGTAGTGGTAGTGGTAGTGGTAGTGGTAGTGGTAGTGGTAGTGGTAGTGGTAGTGGTAGTGGTAGTGGTAGTGGTAGTGGTAGTGGTAGTGGTAGTGGTAGTGGTAGTGGTAGTGGTAGTGGTAGTGGTAGTGGTAGTGGTAGTGGTAGTGGTAGTGGTAGTGGTAGTGGTAGTGGTAGTGGTAGTGGTAGTGGTAGTGGTAGTGGTAGTGGTAGTGGTAGTGGTAGTGGTAGTGGTAGTGGTAGTGGTAGTGGTAGTGGTAGTGGTAGTGGTAGTGGTAGTGGTAGTGGTAGTGGTAGTGGTAGTGGTAGTGGTAGTGGTAGTGGTAGTGGTAGTGGTAGTGGTAGTGGTAGTGGTAGTGGTAGTGGTAGTGGTAGTGGTAGTGGTAGTGGTAGTGGTAGTGGTAGTGGTAGTGGTAGTGGTAGTGGTAGTGGTAGTGGTAGTGGTAGTGGTAGTGGTAGTGGTAGTGGTAGTGGTAGTGGTAGTGGTAGTGGTAGTGGTAGTGGTAGTGGTAGTGGTAGTGGTAGTGGTAGTGGTAGTGGTAGTGGTAGTGGTAGTGGTAGTGGTAGTGGTAGTGGTAGTGGTAGTGGTAGTGGTAGTGGTAGTGGTAGTGGTAGTGGTAGTGGTAGTGGTAGTGGTAGTGGTAGTGGTAGTGGTAGTGGTAGTGGTAGTGGTAGTGGTAGTGGTAGTGGTAGTGGTAGTGGTAGTGGTAGTGGTAGTGGTAGTGGTAGTGGTAGTGGTAGTGGTAGTGGTAGTGGTAGTGGTAGTGGTAGTGGTAGTGGTAGTGGTAGTGGTAGTGGTAGTGGTAGTGGTAGTGGTAGTGGTAGTGGTAGTGGTAGTGGTAGTGGTAGTGGTAGTGGTAGTGGTAGTGGTAGTGGTAGTGGTAGTGGTAGTGGTAGTGGTAGTGGTAGTGGTAGTGGTAGTGGTAGTGGTAGTGGTAGTGGTAGTGGTAGTGGTAGTGGTAGTGGTAGTGGTAGTGGTAGTGGTAGTGGTAGTGGTAGTGGTAGTGGTAGTGGTAGTGGTAGTGGTAGTGGTAGTGGTAGTGGTAGTGGTAGTGGTAGTGGTAGTGGTAGTGGTAGTGGTAGTGGTAGTGGTAGTGGTAGTGGTAGTGGTAGTGGTAGTGGTAGTGGTAGTGGTAGTGGTAGTGGTAGTGGTAGTGGTAGTGGTAGTGGTAGTGGTAGTGGTAGTGGTAGTGGTAGTGGTAGTGGTAGTGGTAGTGGTAGTGGTAGTGGTAGTGGTAGTGGTAGTGGTAGTGGTAGTGGTAGTGGTAGTGGTAGTGGTAGTGGTAGTGGTAGTGGTAGTGGTAGTGGTAGTGGTAGTGGTAGTGGTAGTGGTAGTGGTAGTGGTAGTGGTAGTGGTAGTGGTAGTGGTAGTGGTAGTGGTAGTGGTAGTGGTAGTGGTAGTGGTAGTGGTAGTGGTAGTGGTAGTGGTAGTGGTAGTGGTAGTGGTAGTGGTAGTGGTAGTGGTAGTGGTAGTGGTAGTGGTAGTGGTAGTGGTAGTGGTAGTGGTAGTGGTAGTGGTAGTGGTAGTGGTAGTGGTAGTGGTAGTGGTAGTGGTAGTGGTAGTGGTAGTGGTAGTGGTAGTGGTAGTGGTAGTGGTAGTGGTAGTGGTAGTGGTAGTGGTAGTGGTAGTGGTAGTGGTAGTGGTAGTGGTAGTGGTAGTGGTAGTGGTAGTGGTAGTGGTAGTGGTAGTGGTAGTGGTAGTGGTAGTGGTAGTGGTAGTGGTAGTGGTAGTGGTAGTGGTAGTGGTAGTGGTAGTGGTAGTGGTAGTGGTAGTGGTAGTGGTAGTGGTAGTGGTAGTGGTAGTGGTAGTGGTAGTGGTAGTGGTAGTGGTAGTGGTAGTGGTAGTGGTAGTGGTAGTGGTAGTGGTAGTGGTAGTGGTAGTGGTAGTGGTAGTGGTAGTGGTAGTGGTAGTGGTAGTGGTAGTGGTAGTGGTAGTGGTAGTGGTAGTGGTAGTGGTAGTGGTAGTGGTAGTGGTAGTGGTAGTGGTAGTGGTAGTGGTAGTGGTAGTGGTAGTGGTAGTGGTAGTGGTAGTGGTAGTGGTAGTGGTAGTGGTAGTGGTAGTGGTAGTGGTAGTGGTAGTGGTAGTGGTAGTGGTAGTGGTAGTGGTAGTGGTAGTGGTAGTGGTAGTGGTAGTGGTAGTGGTAGTGGTAGTGGTAGTGGTAGTGGTAGTGGTAGTGGTAGTGGTAGTGGTAGTGGTAGTGGTAGTGGTAGTGGTAGTGGTAGTGGTAGTGGTAGTGGTAGTGGTAGTGGTAGTGGTAGTGGTAGTGGTAGTGGTAGTGGTAGTGGTAGTGGTAGTGGTAGTGGTAGTGGTAGTGGTAGTGGTAGTGGTAGTGGTAGTGGTAGTGGTAGTGGTAGTGGTAGTGGTAGTGGTAGTGGTAGTGGTAGTGGTAGTGGTAGTGGTAGTGGTAGTGGTAGTGGTAGTGGTAGTGGTAGTGGTAGTGGTAGTGGTAGTGGTAGTGGTAGTGGTAGTGGTAGTGGTAGTGGTAGTGGTAGTGGTAGTGGTAGTGGTAGTGGTAGTGGTAGTGGTAGTGGTAGTGGTAGTGGTAGTGGTAGTGGTAGTGGTAGTGGTAGTGGTAGTGGTAGTGGTAGTGGTAGTGGTAGTGGTAGTGGTAGTGGTAGTGGTAGTGGTAGTGGTAGTGGTAGTGGTAGTGGTAGTGGTAGTGGTAGTGGTAGTGGTAGTGGTAGTGGTAGTGGTAGTGGTAGTGGTAGTGGTAGTGGTAGTGGTAGTGGTAGTGGTAGTGGTAGTGGTAGTGGTAGTGGTAGTGGTAGTGGTAGTGGTAGTGGTAGTGGTAGTGGTAGTGGTAGTGGTAGTGGTAGTGGTAGTGGTAGTGGTAGTGGTAGTGGTAGTGGTAGTGGTAGTGGTAGTGGTAGTGGTAGTGGTAGTGGTAGTGGTAGTGGTAGTGGTAGTGGTAGTGGTAGTGGTAGTGGTAGTGGTAGTGGTAGTGGTAGTGGTAGTGGTAGTGGTAGTGGTAGTGGTAGTGGTAGTGGTAGTGGTAGTGGTAGTGGTAGTGGTAGTGGTAGTGGTAGTGGTAGTGGTAGTGGTAGTGGTAGTGGTAGTGGTAGTGGTAGTGGTAGTGGTAGTGGTAGTGGTAGTGGTAGTGGTAGTGGTAGTGGTAGTGGTAGTGGTAGTGGTAGTGGTAGTGGTAGTGGTAGTGGTAGTGGTAGTGGTAGTGGTAGTGGTAGTGGTAGTGGTAGTGGTAGTGGTAGTGGTAGTGGTAGTGGTAGTGGTAGTGGTAGTGGTAGTGGTAGTGGTAGTGGTAGTGGTAGTGGTAGTGGTAGTGGTAGTGGTAGTGGTAGTGGTAGTGGTAGTGGTAGTGGTAGTGGTAGTGGTAGTGGTAGTGGTAGTGGTAGTGGTAGTGGTAGTGGTAGTGGTAGTGGTAGTGGTAGTGGTAGTGGTAGTGGTAGTGGTAGTGGTAGTGGTAGTGGTAGTGGTAGTGGTAGTGGTAGTGGTAGTGGTAGTGGTAGTGGTAGTGGTAGTGGTAGTGGTAGTGGTAGTGGTAGTGGTAGTGGTAGTGGTAGTGGTAGTGGTAGTGGTAGTGGTAGTGGTAGTGGTAGTGGTAGTGGTAGTGGTAGTGGTAGTGGTAGTGGTAGTGGTAGTGGTAGTGGTAGTGGTAGTGGTAGTGGTAGTGGTAGTGGTAGTGGTAGTGGTAGTGGTAGTGGTAGTGGTAGTGGTAGTGGTAGTGGTAGTGGTAGTGGTAGTGGTAGTGGTAGTGGTAGTGGTAGTGGTAGTGGTAGTGGTAGTGGTAGTGGTAGTGGTAGTGGTAGTGGTAGTGGTAGTGGTAGTGGTAGTGGTAGTGGTAGTGGTAGTGGTAGTGGTAGTGGTAGTGGTAGTGGTAGTGGTAGTGGTAGTGGTAGTGGTAGTGGTAGTGGTAGTGGTAGTGGTAGTGGTAGTGGTAGTGGTAGTGGTAGTGGTAGTGGTAGTGGTAGTGGTAGTGGTAGTGGTAGTGGTAGTGGTAGTGGTAGTGGTAGTGGTAGTGGTAGTGGTAGTGGTAGTGGTAGTGGTAGTGGTAGTGGTAGTGGTAGTGGTAGTGGTAGTGGTAGTGGTAGTGGTAGTGGTAGTGGTAGTGGTAGTGGTAGTGGTAGTGGTAGTGGTAGTGGTAGTGGTAGTGGTAGTGGTAGTGGTAGTGGTAGTGGTAGTGGTAGTGGTAGTGGTAGTGGTAGTGGTAGTGGTAGTGGTAGTGGTAGTGGTAGTGGTAGTGGTAGTGGTAGTGGTAGTGGTAGTGGTAGTGGTAGTGGTAGTGGTAGTGGTAGTGGTAGTGGTAGTGGTAGTGGTAGTGGTAGTGGTAGTGGTAGTGGTAGTGGTAGTGGTAGTGGTAGTGGTAGTGGTAGTGGTAGTGGTAGTGGTAGTGGTAGTGGTAGTGGTAGTGGTAGTGGTAGTGGTAGTGGTAGTGGTAGTGGTAGTGGTAGTGGTAGTGGTAGTGGTAGTGGTAGTGGTAGTGGTAGTGGTAGTGGTAGTGGTAGTGGTAGTGGTAGTGGTAGTGGTAGTGGTAGTGGTAGTGGTAGTGGTAGTGGTAGTGGTAGTGGTAGTGGTAGTGGTAGTGGTAGTGGTAGTGGTAGTGGTAGTGGTAGTGGTAGTGGTAGTGGTAGTGGTAGTGGTAGTGGTAGTGGTAGTGGTAGTGGTAGTGGTAGTGGTAGTGGTAGTGGTAGTGGTAGTGGTAGTGGTAGTGGTAGTGGTAGTGGTAGTGGTAGTGGTAGTGGTAGTGGTAGTGGTAGTGGTAGTGGTAGTGGTAGTGGTAGTGGTAGTGGTAGTGGTAGTGGTAGTGGTAGTGGTAGTGGTAGTGGTAGTGGTAGTGGTAGTGGTAGTGGTAGTGGTAGTGGTAGTGGTAGTGGTAGTGGTAGTGGTAGTGGTAGTGGTAGTGGTAGTGGTAGTGGTAGTGGTAGTGGTAGTGGTAGTGGTAGTGGTAGTGGTAGTGGTAGTGGTAGTGGTAGTGGTAGTGGTAGTGGTAGTGGTAGTGGTAGTGGTAGTGGTAGTGGTAGTGGTAGTGGTAGTGGTAGTGGTAGTGGTAGTGGTAGTGGTAGTGGTAGTGGTAGTGGTAGTGGTAGTGGTAGTGGTAGTGGTAGTGGTAGTGGTAGTGGTAGTGGTAGTGGTAGTGGTAGTGGTAGTGGTAGTGGTAGTGGTAGTGGTAGTGGTAGTGGTAGTGGTAGTGGTAGTGGTAGTGGTAGTGGTAGTGGTAGTGGTAGTGGTAGTGGTAGTGGTAGTGGTAGTGGTAGTGGTAGTGGTAGTGGTAGTGGTAGTGGTAGTGGTAGTGGTAGTGGTAGTGGTAGTGGTAGTGGTAGTGGTAGTGGTAGTGGTAGTGGTAGTGGTAGTGGTAGTGGTAGTGGTAGTGGTAGTGGTAGTGGTAGTGGTAGTGGTAGTGGTAGTGGTAGTGGTAGTGGTAGTGGTAGTGGTAGTGGTAGTGGTAGTGGTAGTGGTAGTGGTAGTGGTAGTGGTAGTGGTAGTGGTAGTGGTAGTGGTAGTGGTAGTGGTAGTGGTAGTGGTAGTGGTAGTGGTAGTGGTAGTGGTAGTGGTAGTGGTAGTGGTAGTGGTAGTGGTAGTGGTAGTGGTAGTGGTAGTGGTAGTGGTAGTGGTAGTGGTAGTGGTAGTGGTAGTGGTAGTGGTAGTGGTAGTGGTAGTGGTAGTGGTAGTGGTAGTGGTAGTGGTAGTGGTAGTGGTAGTGGTAGTGGTAGTGGTAGTGGTAGTGGTAGTGGTAGTGGTAGTGGTAGTGGTAGTGGTAGTGGTAGTGGTAGTGGTAGTGGTAGTGGTAGTGGTAGTGGTAGTGGTAGTGGTAGTGGTAGTGGTAGTGGTAGTGGTAGTGGTAGTGGTAGTGGTAGTGGTAGTGGTAGTGGTAGTGGTAGTGGTAGTGGTAGTGGTAGTGGTAGTGGTAGTGGTAGTGGTAGTGGTAGTGGTAGTGGTAGTGGTAGTGGTAGTGGTAGTGGTAGTGGTAGTGGTAGTGGTAGTGGTAGTGGTAGTGGTAGTGGTAGTGGTAGTGGTAGTGGTAGTGGTAGTGGTAGTGGTAGTGGTAGTGGTAGTGGTAGTGGTAGTGGTAGTGGTAGTGGTAGTGGTAGTGGTAGTGGTAGTGGTAGTGGTAGTGGTAGTGGTAGTGGTAGTGGTAGTGGTAGTGGTAGTGGTAGTGGTAGTGGTAGTGGTAGTGGTAGTGGTAGTGGTAGTGGTAGTGGTAGTGGTAGTGGTAGTGGTAGTGGTAGTGGTAGTGGTAGTGGTAGTGGTAGTGGTAGTGGTAGTGGTAGTGGTAGTGGTAGTGGTAGTGGTAGTGGTAGTGGTAGTGGTAGTGGTAGTGGTAGTGGTAGTGGTAGTGGTAGTGGTAGTGGTAGTGGTAGTGGTAGTGGTAGTGGTAGTGGTAGTGGTAGTGGTAGTGGTAGTGGTAGTGGTAGTGGTAGTGGTAGTGGTAGTGGTAGTGGTAGTGGTAGTGGTAGTGGTAGTGGTAGTGGTAGTGGTAGTGGTAGTGGTAGTGGTAGTGGTAGTGGTAGTGGTAGTGGTAGTGGTAGTGGTAGTGGTAGTGGTAGTGGTAGTGGTAGTGGTAGTGGTAGTGGTAGTGGTAGTGGTAGTGGTAGTGGTAGTGGTAGTGGTAGTGGTAGTGGTAGTGGTAGTGGTAGTGGTAGTGGTAGTGGTAGTGGTAGTGGTAGTGGTAGTGGTAGTGGTAGTGGTAGTGGTAGTGGTAGTGGTAGTGGTAGTGGTAGTGGTAGTGGTAGTGGTAGTGGTAGTGGTAGTGGTAGTGGTAGTGGTAGTGGTAGTGGTAGTGGTAGTGGTAGTGGTAGTGGTAGTGGTAGTGGTAGTGGTAGTGGTAGTGGTAGTGGTAGTGGTAGTGGTAGTGGTAGTGGTAGTGGTAGTGGTAGTGGTAGTGGTAGTGGTAGTGGTAGTGGTAGTGGTAGTGGTAGTGGTAGTGGTAGTGGTAGTGGTAGTGGTAGTGGTAGTGGTAGTGGTAGTGGTAGTGGTAGTGGTAGTGGTAGTGGTAGTGGTAGTGGTAGTGGTAGTGGTAGTGGTAGTGGTAGTGGTAGTGGTAGTGGTAGTGGTAGTGGTAGTGGTAGTGGTAGTGGTAGTGGTAGTGGTAGTGGTAGTGGTAGTGGTAGTGGTAGTGGTAGTGGTAGTGGTAGTGGTAGTGGTAGTGGTAGTGGTAGTGGTAGTGGTAGTGGTAGTGGTAGTGGTAGTGGTAGTGGTAGTGGTAGTGGTAGTGGTAGTGGTAGTGGTAGTGGTAGTGGTAGTGGTAGTGGTAGTGGTAGTGGTAGTGGTAGTGGTAGTGGTAGTGGTAGTGGTAGTGGTAGTGGTAGTGGTAGTGGTAGTGGTAGTGGTAGTGGTAGTGGTAGTGGTAGTGGTAGTGGTAGTGGTAGTGGTAGTGGTAGTGGTAGTGGTAGTGGTAGTGGTAGTGGTAGTGGTAGTGGTAGTGGTAGTGGTAGTGGTAGTGGTAGTGGTAGTGGTAGTGGTAGTGGTAGTGGTAGTGGTAGTGGTAGTGGTAGTGGTAGTGGTAGTGGTAGTGGTAGTGGTAGTGGTAGTGGTAGTGGTAGTGGTAGTGGTAGTGGTAGTGGTAGTGGTAGTGGTAGTGGTAGTGGTAGTGGTAGTGGTAGTGGTAGTGGTAGTGGTAGTGGTAGTGGTAGTGGTAGTGGTAGTGGTAGTGGTAGTGGTAGTGGTAGTGGTAGTGGTAGTGGTAGTGGTAGTGGTAGTGGTAGTGGTAGTGGTAGTGGTAGTGGTAGTGGTAGTGGTAGTGGTAGTGGTAGTGGTAGTGGTAGTGGTAGTGGTAGTGGTAGTGGTAGTGGTAGTGGTAGTGGTAGTGGTAGTGGTAGTGGTAGTGGTAGTGGTAGTGGTAGTGGTAGTGGTAGTGGTAGTGGTAGTGGTAGTGGTAGTGGTAGTGGTAGTGGTAGTGGTAGTGGTAGTGGTAGTGGTAGTGGTAGTGGTAGTGGTAGTGGTAGTGGTAGTGGTAGTGGTAGTGGTAGTGGTAGTGGTAGTGGTAGTGGTAGTGGTAGTGGTAGTGGTAGTGGTAGTGGTAGTGGTAGTGGTAGTGGTAGTGGTAGTGGTAGTGGTAGTGGTAGTGGTAGTGGTAGTGGTAGTGGTAGTGGTAGTGGTAGTGGTAGTGGTAGTGGTAGTGGTAGTGGTAGTGGTAGTGGTAGTGGTAGTGGTAGTGGTAGTGGTAGTGGTAGTGGTAGTGGTAGTGGTAGTGGTAGTGGTAGTGGTAGTGGTAGTGGTAGTGGTAGTGGTAGTGGTAGTGGTAGTGGTAGTGGTAGTGGTAGTGGTAGTGGTAGTGGTAGTGGTAGTGGTAGTGGTAGTGGTAGTGGTAGTGGTAGTGGTAGTGGTAGTGGTAGTGGTAGTGGTAGTGGTAGTGGTAGTGGTAGTGGTAGTGGTAGTGGTAGTGGTAGTGGTAGTGGTAGTGGTAGTGGTAGTGGTAGTGGTAGTGGTAGTGGTAGTGGTAGTGGTAGTGGTAGTGGTAGTGGTAGTGGTAGTGGTAGTGGTAGTGGTAGTGGTAGTGGTAGTGGTAGTGGTAGTGGTAGTGGTAGTGGTAGTGGTAGTGGTAGTGGTAGTGGTAGTGGTAGTGGTAGTGGTAGTGGTAGTGGTAGTGGTAGTGGTAGTGGTAGTGGTAGTGGTAGTGGTAGTGGTAGTGGTAGTGGTAGTGGTAGTGGTAGTGGTAGTGGTAGTGGTAGTGGTAGTGGTAGTGGTAGTGGTAGTGGTAGTGGTAGTGGTAGTGGTAGTGGTAGTGGTAGTGGTAGTGGTAGTGGTAGTGGTAGTGGTAGTGGTAGTGGTAGTGGTAGTGGTAGTGGTAGTGGTAGTGGTAGTGGTAGTGGTAGTGGTAGTGGTAGTGGTAGTGGTAGTGGTAGTGGTAGTGGTAGTGGTAGTGGTAGTGGTAGTGGTAGTGGTAGTGGTAGTGGTAGTGGTAGTGGTAGTGGTAGTGGTAGTGGTAGTGGTAGTGGTAGTGGTAGTGGTAGTGGTAGTGGTAGTGGTAGTGGTAGTGGTAGTGGTAGTGGTAGTGGTAGTGGTAGTGGTAGTGGTAGTGGTAGTGGTAGTGGTAGTGGTAGTGGTAGTGGTAGTGGTAGTGGTAGTGGTAGTGGTAGTGGTAGTGGTAGTGGTAGTGGTAGTGGTAGTGGTAGTGGTAGTGGTAGTGGTAGTGGTAGTGGTAGTGGTAGTGGTAGTGGTAGTGGTAGTGGTAGTGGTAGTGGTAGTGGTAGTGGTAGTGGTAGTGGTAGTGGTAGTGGTAGTGGTAGTGGTAGTGGTAGTGGTAGTGGTAGTGGTAGTGGTAGTGGTAGTGGTAGTGGTAGTGGTAGTGGTAGTGGTAGTGGTAGTGGTAGTGGTAGTGGTAGTGGTAGTGGTAGTGGTAGTGGTAGTGGTAGTGGTAGTGGTAGTGGTAGTGGTAGTGGTAGTGGTAGTGGTAGTGGTAGTGGTAGTGGTAGTGGTAGTGGTAGTGGTAGTGGTAGTGGTAGTGGTAGTGGTAGTGGTAGTGGTAGTGGTAGTGGTAGTGGTAGTGGTAGTGGTAGTGGTAGTGGTAGTGGTAGTGGTAGTGGTAGTGGTAGTGGTAGTGGTAGTGGTAGTGGTAGTGGTAGTGGTAGTGGTAGTGGTAGTGGTAGTGGTAGTGGTAGTGGTAGTGGTAGTGGTAGTGGTAGTGGTAGTGGTAGTGGTAGTGGTAGTGGTAGTGGTAGTGGTAGTGGTAGTGGTAGTGGTAGTGGTAGTGGTAGTGGTAGTGGTAGTGGTAGTGGTAGTGGTAGTGGTAGTGGTAGTGGTAGTGGTAGTGGTAGTGGTAGTGGTAGTGGTAGTGGTAGTGGTAGTGGTAGTGGTAGTGGTAGTGGTAGTGGTAGTGGTAGTGGTAGTGGTAGTGGTAGTGGTAGTGGTAGTGGTAGTGGTAGTGGTAGTGGTGGTAGTGGTAGTGGTAGTGGTAGTGGTAGTGGTAGTGGTAGTGGTAGTGGTAGTGGTAGTGGTAGTGGTAGTGGTAGTGGTAGTGGTAGTGGTAGTGGTAGTGGTAGTGGTAGTGGTAGTGGTAGTGGTAGTGGTAGTGGTAGTGGTAGTGGTAGTGGTAGTGGTAGTGGTAGTGGTAGTGGTAGTGGTAGTGGTAGTGGTAGTGGTAGTGGTAGTGGTAGTGGTAGTGGTAGTGGTAGTGGTAGTGGTAGTGGTAGTGGTAGTGGTAGTGGTAGTGGTAGTGGTAGTGGTAGTGGTAGTGGTAGTGGTAGTGGTAGTGGTAGTGGTAGTGGTAGTGGTAGTGGTAGTGGTAGTGGTAGTGGTAGTGGTAGTGGTAGTGGTAGTGGTAGTGGTAGTGGTAGTGGTAGTGGTAGTGGTAGTGGTAGTGGTAGTGGTAGTGGTAGTGGTAGTGGTAGTGGTAGTGGTAGTGGTAGTGGTAGTGGTAGTGGTAGTGGTAGTGGTAGTGGTAGTGGTAGTGGTAGTGGTAGTGGTAGTGGTAGTGGTAGTGGTAGTGGTAGTGGTAGTGGTAGTGGTAGTGGTAGTGGTAGTGGTAGTGGTAGTGGTAGTGGTAGTGGTAGTGGTAGTGGTAGTGGTAGTGGTAGTGGTAGTGGTAGTGGTAGTGGTAGTGGTAGTGGTAGTGGTAGTGGTAGTGGTAGTGGTAGTGGTAGTGGTAGTGGTAGTGGTAGTGGTAGTGGTAGTGGTAGTGGTAGTGGTAGTGGTAGTGGTAGTGGTAGTGGTAGTGGTAGTGGTAGTGGTAGTGGTAGTGGTAGTGGTAGTGGTAGTGGTAGTGGTAGTGGTAGTGGTAGTGGTAGTGGTAGTGGTAGTGGTAGTGGTAGTGGTAGTGGTAGTGGTAGTGGTAGTGGTAGTGGTAGTGGTAGTGGTAGTGGTAGTGGTAGTGGTAGTGGTAGTGGTAGTGGTAGTGGTAGTGGTAGTGGTAGTGGTAGTGGTAGTGGTAGTGGTAGTGGTAGTGGTAGTGGTAGTGGTAGTGGTAGTGGTAGTGGTAGTGGTAGTGGTAGTGGTAGTGGTAGTGGTAGTGGTAGTGGTAGTGGTAGTGGTAGTGGTAGTGGTAGTGGTAGTGGTAGTGGTAGTGGTAGTGGTAGTGGTAGTGGTAGTGGTAGTGGTAGTGGTAGTGGTAGTGGTAGTGGTAGTGGTAGTGGTAGTGGTAGTGGTAGTGGTAGTGGTAGTGGTAGTGGTAGTGGTAGTGGTAGTGGTAGTGGTAGTGGTAGTGGTAGTGGTAGTGGTAGTGGTAGTGGTAGTGGTAGTGGTAGTGGTAGTGGTAGTGGTAGTGGTAGTGGTAGTGGTAGTGGTAGTGGTAGTGGTAGTGGTAGTGGTAGTGGTAGTGGTAGTGGTAGTGGTAGTGGTAGTGGTAGTGGTAGTGGTAGTGGTAGTGGTAGTGGTAGTGGTAGTGGTAGTGGTAGTGGTAGTGGTAGTGGTAGTGGTAGTGGTAGTGGTAGTGGTAGTGGTAGTGGTAGTGGTAGTGGTAGTGGTAGTGGTAGTGGTAGTGGTAGTGGTAGTGGTAGTGGTAGTGGTAGTGGTAGTGGTAGTGGTAGTGGTAGTGGTAGTGGTAGTGGTAGTGGTAGTGGTAGTGGTAGTGGTAGTGGTAGTGGTAGTGGTAGTGGTAGTGGTAGTGGTAGTGGTAGTGGTAGTGGTAGTGGTAGTGGTAGTGGTAGTGGTAGTGGTAGTGGTAGTGGTAGTGGTAGTGGTAGTGGTAGTGGTAGTGGTAGTGGTAGTGGTAGTGGTAGTGGTAGTGGTAGTGGTAGTGGTAGTGGTAGTGGTAGTGGTAGTGGTAGTGGTAGTGGTAGTGGTAGTGGTAGTGGTAGTGGTAGTGGTAGTGGTAGTGGTAGTGGTAGTGGTAGTGGTAGTGGTAGTGGTAGTGGTAGTGGTAGTGGTAGTGGTAGTGGTAGTGGTAGTGGTAGTGGTAGTGGTAGTGGTAGTGGTAGTGGTAGTGGTAGTGGTAGTGGTAGTGGTAGTGGTAGTGGTAGTGGTAGTGGTAGTGGTAGTGGTAGTGGTAGTGGTAGTGGTAGTGGTAGTGGTAGTGGTAGTGGTAGTGGTAGTGGTAGTGGTAGTGGTAGTGGTAGTGGTAGTGGTAGTGGTAGTGGTAGTGGTAGTGGTAGTGGTAGTGGTAGTGGTAGTGGTAGTGGTAGTGGTAGTGGTAGTGGTAGTGGTAGTGGTAGTGGTAGTGGTAGTGGTAGTGGTAGTGGTAGTGGTAGTGGTAGTGGTAGTGGTAGTGGTAGTGGTAGTGGTAGTGGTAGTGGTAGTGGTAGTGGTAGTGGTAGTGGTAGTGGTAGTGGTAGTGGTAGTGGTAGTGGTAGTGGTAGTGGTAGTGGTAGTGGTAGTGGTAGTGGTAGTGGTAGTGGTAGTGGTAGTGGTAGTGGTAGTGGTAGTGGTAGTGGTAGTGGTAGTGGTAGTGGTAGTGGTAGTGGTAGTGGTAGTGGTAGTGGTAGTGGTAGTGGTAGTGGTAGTGGTAGTGGTAGTGGTAGTGGTAGTGGTAGTGGTAGTGGTAGTGGTAGTGGTAGTGGTAGTGGTAGTGGTAGTGGTAGTGGTAGTGGTAGTGGTAGTGGTAGTGGTAGTGGTAGTGGTAGTGGTAGTGGTAGTGGTAGTGGTAGTGGTAGTGGTAGTGGTAGTGGTAGTGGTAGTGGTAGTGGTAGTGGTAGTGGTAGTGGTAGTGGTAGTGGTAGTGGTAGTGGTAGTGGTAGTGGTAGTGGTAGTGGTAGTGGTAGTGGTAGTGGTAGTGGTAGTGGTAGTGGTAGTGGTAGTGGTAGTGGTAGTGGTAGTGGTAGTGGTAGTGGTAGTGGTAGTGGTAGTGGTAGTGGTAGTGGTAGTGGTAGTGGTAGTGGTAGTGGTAGTGGTAGTGGTAGTGGTAGTGGTAGTGGTAGTGGTAGTGGTAGTGGTAGTGGTAGTGGTAGTGGTAGTGGTAGTGGTAGTGGTAGTGGTAGTGGTAGTGGTAGTGGTAGTGGTAGTGGTAGTGGTAGTGGTAGTGGTAGTGGTAGTGGTAGTGGTAGTGGTAGTGGTAGTGGTAGTGGTAGTGGTAGTGGTAGTGGTAGTGGTAGTGGTAGTGGTAGTGGTAGTGGTAGTGGTAGTGGTAGTGGTAGTGGTAGTGGTAGTGGTAGTGGTAGTGGTAGTGGTAGTGGTAGTGGTAGTGGTAGTGGTAGTGGTAGTGGTAGTGGTAGTGGTAGTGGTAGTGGTAGTGGTAGTGGTAGTGGTAGTGGTAGTGGTAGTGGTAGTGGTAGTGGTAGTGGTAGTGGTAGTGGTAGTGGTAGTGGTAGTGGTAGTGGTAGTGGTAGTGGTAGTGGTAGTGGTAGTGGTAGTGGTAGTGGTAGTGGTAGTGGTAGTGGTAGTGGTAGTGGTAGTGGTAGTGGTAGTGGTAGTGGTAGTGGTAGTGGTAGTGGTAGTGGTAGTGGTAGTGGTAGTGGTAGTGGTAGTGGTAGTGGTAGTGGTAGTGGTAGTGGTAGTGGTAGTGGTAGTGGTAGTGGTAGTGGTAGTGGTAGTGGTAGTGGTAGTGGTAGTGGTAGTGGTAGTGGTAGTGGTAGTGGTAGTGGTAGTGGTAGTGGTAGTGGTAGTGGTAGTGGTAGTGGTAGTGGTAGTGGTAGTGGTAGTGGTAGTGGTAGTGGTAGTGGTAGTGGTAGTGGTAGTGGTAGTGGTAGTGGTAGTGGTAGTGGTAGTGGTAGTGGTAGTGGTAGTGGTAGTGGTAGTGGTAGTGGTAGTGGTAGTGGTAGTGGTAGTGGTAGTGGTAGTGGTAGTGGTAGTGGTAGTGGTAGTGGTAGTGGTAGTGGTAGTGGTAGTGGTAGTGGTAGTGGTAGTGGTAGTGGTAGTGGTAGTGGTAGTGGTAGTGGTAGTGGTAGTGGTAGTGGTGGTAGTGGTAGTGGTAGTGGTAGTGGTAGTGGTAGTGGTAGTGGTAGTGGTAGTGGTAGTGGTAGTGGTAGTGGTAGTGGTAGTGGTAGTGGTAGTGGTAGTGGTAGTGGTAGTGGTAGTGGTAGTGGTAGTGGTAGTGGTAGTGGTAGTGGTAGTGGTAGTGGTAGTGGTAGTGGTAGTGGTAGTGGTAGTGGTAGTGGTAGTGGTAGTGGTAGTGGTAGTGGTAGTGGTAGTGGTAGTGGTAGTGGTAGTGGTAGTGGTAGTGGTAGTGGTAGTGGTAGTGGTAGTGGTAGTGGTAGTGGTAGTGGTAGTGGTAGTGGTAGTGGTAGTGGTAGTGGTAGTGGTAGTGGTAGTGGTAGTGGTAGTGGTAGTGGTAGTGGTAGTGGTAGTGGTAGTGGTAGTGGTAGTGGTAGTGGTAGTGGTAGTGGTAGTGGTAGTGGTAGTGGTAGTGGTAGTGGTAGTGGTAGTGGTAGTGGTAGTGGTAGTGGTAGTGGTAGTGGTAGTGGTAGTGGTAGTGGTAGTGGTAGTGGTAGTGGTAGTGGTAGTGGTAGTGGTAGTGGTAGTGGTAGTGGTAGTGGTAGTGGTAGTGGTAGTGGTAGTGGTAGTGGTAGTGGTAGTGGTAGTGGTAGTGGTAGTGGTAGTGGTAGTGGTAGTGGTAGTGGTAGTGGTAGTGGTAGTGGTAGTGGTAGTGGTAGTGGTAGTGGTAGTGGTAGTGGTAGTGGTAGTGGTAGTGGTAGTGGTAGTGGTAGTGGTAGTGGTAGTGGTAGTGGTAGTGGTAGTGGTAGTGGTAGTGGTAGTGGTAGTGGTAGTGGTAGTGGTAGTGGTAGTGGTAGTGGTAGTGGTAGTGGTAGTGGTAGTGGTAGTGGTAGTGGTAGTGGTAGTGGTAGTGGTAGTGGTAGTGGTAGTGGTAGTGGTAGTGGTAGTGGTAGTGGTAGTGGTAGTGGTAGTGGTAGTGGTAGTGGTAGTGGTAGTGGTAGTGGTAGTGGTAGTGGTAGTGGTAGTGGTAGTGGTAGTGGTAGTGGTAGTGGTAGTGGTAGTGGTAGTGGTAGTGGTAGTGGTAGTGGTAGTGGTAGTGGTAGTGGTAGTGGTAGTGGTAGTGGTAGTGGTAGTGGTAGTGGTAGTGGTAGTGGTAGTGGTAGTGGTAGTGGTAGTGGTAGTGGTAGTGGTAGTGGTAGTGGTAGTGGTAGTGGTAGTGGTAGTGGTAGTGGTAGTGGTAGTGGTAGTGGTAGTGGTAGTGGTAGTGGTAGTGGTAGTGGTAGTGGTAGTGGTAGTGGTAGTGGTAGTGGTAGTGGTAGTGGTAGTGGTAGTGGTAGTGGTAGTGGTAGTGGTAGTGGTAGTGGTAGTGGTAGTGGTAGTGGTAGTGGTAGTGGTAGTGGTAGTGGTAGTGGTAGTGGTAGTGGTAGTGGTAGTGGTAGTGGTAGTGGTAGTGGTAGTGGTAGTGGTAGTGGTAGTGGTAGTGGTAGTGGTAGTGGTAGTGGTAGTGGTAGTGGTAGTGGTAGTGGTAGTGGTAGTGGTAGTGGTAGTGGTAGTGGTAGTGGTAGTGGTAGTGGTAGTGGTAGTGGTAGTGGTAGTGGTAGTGGTAGTGGTAGTGGTAGTGGTAGTGGTAGTGGTAGTGGTAGTGGTAGTGGTAGTGGTAGTGGTAGTGGTAGTGGTAGTGGTAGTGGTAGTGGTAGTGGTAGTGGTAGTGGTAGTGGTAGTGGTAGTGGTAGTGGTAGTGGTAGTGGTAGTGGTAGTGGTAGTGGTAGTGGTAGTGGTAGTGGTAGTGGTAGTGGTAGTGGTAGTGGTAGTGGTAGTGGTAGTGGTAGTGGTAGTGGTAGTGGTAGTGGTAGTGGTAGTGGTAGTGGTAGTGGTAGTGGTAGTGGTAGTGGTAGTGGTAGTGGTAGTGGTAGTGGTAGTGGTAGTGGTAGTGGTAGTGGTAGTGGTAGTGGTAGTGGTAGTGGTAGTGGTAGTGGTAGTGGTAGTGGTAGTGGTAGTGGTAGTGGTAGTGGTAGTGGTAGTGGTAGTGGTAGTGGTAGTGGTAGTGGTAGTGGTAGTGGTAGTGGTAGTGGTAGTGGTAGTGGTAGTGGTAGTGGTAGTGGTAGTGGTAGTGGTAGTGGTAGTGGTAGTGGTAGTGGTAGTGGTAGTGGTAGTGGTAGTGGTAGTGGTAGTGGTAGTGGTAGTGGTAGTGGTAGTGGTAGTGGTAGTGGTAGTGGTAGTGGTAGTGGTAGTGGTAGTGGTAGTGGTAGTGGTAGTGGTAGTGGTAGTGGTAGTGGTAGTGGTAGTGGTAGTGGTAGTGGTAGTGGTAGTGGTAGTGGTAGTGGTAGTGGTAGTGGTAGTGGTAGTGGTAGTGGTAGTGGTAGTGGTAGTGGTAGTGGTAGTGGTAGTGGTAGTGGTAGTGGTAGTGGTAGTGGTAGTGGTAGTGGTAGTGGTAGTGGTAGTGGTAGTGGTAGTGGTAGTGGTAGTGGTAGTGGTAGTGGTAGTGGTAGTGGTAGTGGTAGTGGTAGTGGTAGTGGTAGTGGTAGTGGTAGTGGTAGTGGTAGTGGTAGTGGTAGTGGTAGTGGTAGTGGTAGTGGTAGTGGTAGTGGTAGTGGTAGTGGTAGTGGTAGTGGTAGTGGTAGTGGTAGTGGTAGTGGTAGTGGTAGTGGTAGTGGTAGTGGTAGTGGTAGTGGTAGTGGTAGTGGTAGTGGTAGTGGTAGTGGTAGTGGTAGTGGTAGTGGTAGTGGTAGTGGTAGTGGTAGTGGTAGTGGTAGTGGTAGTGGTAGTGGTAGTGGTAGTGGTAGTGGTAGTGGTAGTGGTAGTGGTAGTGGTAGTGGTAGTGGTAGTGGTAGTGGTAGTGGTAGTGGTAGTGGTAGTGGTAGTGGTAGTGGTAGTGGTAGTGGTAGTGGTAGTGGTAGTGGTAGTGGTAGTGGTAGTGGTAGTGGTAGTGGTAGTGGTAGTGGTAGTGGTAGTGGTAGTGGTAGTGGTAGTGGTAGTGGTAGTGGTAGTGGTAGTGGTAGTGGTAGTGGTAGTGGTAGTGGTAGTGGTAGTGGTAGTGGTAGTGGTAGTGGTAGTGGTAGTGGTAGTGGTAGTGGTAGTGGTAGTGGTAGTGGTAGTGGTAGTGGTAGTGGTAGTGGTAGTGGTAGTGGTAGTGGTAGTGGTAGTGGTAGTGGTAGTGGTAGTGGTAGTGGTAGTGGTAGTGGTAGTGGTAGTGGTAGTGGTAGTGGTAGTGGTAGTGGTAGTGGTAGTGGTAGTGGTAGTGGTAGTGGTAGTGGTAGTGGTAGTGGTAGTGGTAGTGGTAGTGGTAGTGGTAGTGGTAGTGGTAGTGGTAGTGGTAGTGGTAGTGGTAGTGGTAGTGGTAGTGGTAGTGGTAGTGGTAGTGGTAGTGGTAGTGGTAGTGGTAGTGGTAGTGGTAGTGGTAGTGGTAGTGGTAGTGGTAGTGGTAGTGGTAGTGGTAGTGGTAGTGGTAGTGGTAGTGGTAGTGGTAGTGGTAGTGGTAGTGGTAGTGGTAGTGGTAGTGGTAGTGGTAGTGGTAGTGGTAGTGGTAGTGGTAGTGGTAGTGGTAGTGGTAGTGGTAGTGGTAGTGGTAGTGGTAGTGGTAGTGGTAGTGGTAGTGGTAGTGGTAGTGGTAGTGGTAGTGGTAGTGGTAGTGGTAGTGGTAGTGGTAGTGGTAGTGGTAGTGGTAGTGGTAGTGGTAGTGGTAGTGGTAGTGGTAGTGGTAGTGGTAGTGGTAGTGGTAGTGGTAGTGGTAGTGGTAGTGGTAGTGGTAGTGGTAGTGGTAGTGGTAGTGGTAGTGGTAGTGGTAGTGGTAGTGGTAGTGGTAGTGGTAGTGGTAGTGGTAGTGGTAGTGGTAGTGGTAGTGGTAGTGGTAGTGGTAGTGGTAGTGGTAGTGGTAGTGGTAGTGGTAGTGGTAGTGGTAGTGGTAGTGGTAGTGGTAGTGGTAGTGGTAGTGGTAGTGGTAGTGGTAGTGGTAGTGGTAGTGGTAGTGGTAGTGGTAGTGGTAGTGGTAGTGGTAGTGGTAGTGGTAGTGGTAGTGGTAGTGGTAGTGGTAGTGGTAGTGGTAGTGGTAGTGGTAGTGGTAGTGGTAGTGGTAGTGGTAGTGGTAGTGGTAGTGGTAGTGGTAGTGGTAGTGGTAGTGGTAGTGGTAGTGGTAGTGGTAGTGGTAGTGGTAGTGGTAGTGGTAGTGGTAGTGGTAGTGGTAGTGGTAGTGGTAGTGGTAGTGGTAGTGGTAGTGGTAGTGGTAGTGGTAGTGGTAGTGGTAGTGGTAGTGGTAGTGGTAGTGGTAGTGGTAGTGGTAGTGGTAGTGGTAGTGGTAGTGGTAGTGGTAGTGGTAGTGGTAGTGGTAGTGGTAGTGGTAGTGGTAGTGGTAGTGGTAGTGGTAGTGGTAGTGGTAGTGGTAGTGGTAGTGGTAGTGGTAGTGGTAGTGGTAGTGGTAGTGGTAGTGGTAGTGGTAGTGGTAGTGGTAGTGGTAGTGGTAGTGGTAGTGGTAGTGGTAGTGGTAGTGGTAGTGGTAGTGGTAGTGGTAGTGGTAGTGGTAGTGGTAGTGGTAGTGGTAGTGGTAGTGGTAGTGGTAGTGGTAGTGGTAGTGGTAGTGGTAGTGGTAGTGGTAGTGGTAGTGGTAGTGGTAGTGGTAGTGGTAGTGGTAGTGGTAGTGGTAGTGGTAGTGGTAGTGGTAGTGGTAGTGGTAGTGGTAGTGGTAGTGGTAGTGGTAGTGGTAGTGGTAGTGGTAGTGGTAGTGGTAGTGGTAGTGGTAGTGGTAGTGGTAGTGGTAGTGGTAGTGGTAGTGGTAGTGGTAGTGGTAGTGGTAGTGGTAGTGGTAGTGGTAGTGGTAGTGGTAGTGGTAGTGGTAGTGGTAGTGGTAGTGGTAGTGGTAGTGGTAGTGGTAGTGGTAGTGGTAGTGGTAGTGGTAGTGGTAGTGGTAGTGGTAGTGGTAGTGGTAGTGGTAGTGGTAGTGGTAGTGGTAGTGGTAGTGGTAGTGGTAGTGGTAGTGGTAGTGGTAGTGGTAGTGGTAGTGGTAGTGGTAGTGGTAGTGGTAGTGGTAGTGGTAGTGGTAGTGGTAGTGGTAGTGGTAGTGGTAGTGGTAGTGGTAGTGGTAGTGGTAGTGGTAGTGGTAGTGGTAGTGGTAGTGGTAGTGGTAGTGGTAGTGGTAGTGGTAGTGGTAGTGGTAGTGGTAGTGGTAGTGGTAGTGGTAGTGGTAGTGGTAGTGGTAGTGGTAGTGGTAGTGGTAGTGGTAGTGGTAGTGGTAGTGGTAGTGGTAGTGGTAGTGGTAGTGGTAGTGGTAGTGGTAGTGGTAGTGGTAGTGGTAGTGGTAGTGGTAGTGGTAGTGGTAGTGGTAGTGGTAGTGGTAGTGGTAGTGGTAGTGGTAGTGGTAGTGGTAGTGGTAGTGGTAGTGGTAGTGGTAGTGGTAGTGGTAGTGGTAGTGGTAGTGGTAGTGGTAGTGGTAGTGGTAGTGGTAGTGGTAGTGGTAGTGGTAGTGGTAGTGGTAGTGGTAGTGGTAGTGGTAGTGGTAGTGGTAGTGGTAGTGGTAGTGGTAGTGGTAGTGGTAGTGGTAGTGGTAGTGGTAGTGGTAGTGGTAGTGGTAGTGGTAGTGGTAGTGGTAGTGGTAGTGGTAGTGGTAGTGGTAGTGGTAGTGGTAGTGGTAGTGGTAGTGGTAGTGGTAGTGGTAGTGGTAGTGGTAGTGGTAGTGGTAGTGGTAGTGGTAGTGGTAGTGGTAGTGGTAGTGGTAGTGGTAGTGGTAGTGGTAGTGGTAGTGGTAGTGGTAGTGGTAGTGGTAGTGGTAGTGGTAGTGGTAGTGGTAGTGGTAGTGGTAGTGGTAGTGGTAGTGGTAGTGGTAGTGGTAGTGGTAGTGGTAGTGGTAGTGGTAGTGGTAGTGGTAGTGGTAGTGGTAGTGGTAGTGGTAGTGGTAGTGGTAGTGGTAGTGGTAGTGGTAGTGGTAGTGGTAGTGGTAGTGGTAGTGGTAGTGGTAGTGGTAGTGGTAGTGGTAGTGGTAGTGGTAGTGGTAGTGGTAGTGGTAGTGGTAGTGGTAGTGGTAGTGGTAGTGGTAGTGGTAGTGGTAGTGGTAGTGGTAGTGGTAGTGGTAGTGGTAGTGGTAGTGGTAGTGGTAGTGGTAGTGGTAGTGGTAGTGGTAGTGGTAGTGGTAGTGGTAGTGGTAGTGGTAGTGGTAGTGGTAGTGGTAGTGGTAGTGGTAGTGGTAGTGGTAGTGGTAGTGGTAGTGGTAGTGGTAGTGGTAGTGGTAGTGGTAGTGGTAGTGGTAGTGGTAGTGGTAGTGGTAGTGGTAGTGGTAGTGGTAGTGGTAGTGGTAGTGGTAGTGGTAGTGGTAGTGGTAGTGGTAGTGGTAGTGGTAGTGGTAGTGGTAGTGGTAGTGGTAGTGGTAGTGGTAGTGGTAGTGGTAGTGGTAGTGGTAGTGGTAGTGGTAGTGGTAGTGGTAGTGGTAGTGGTAGTGGTAGTGGTAGTGGTAGTGGTAGTGGTAGTGGTAGTGGTAGTGGTAGTGGTAGTGGTAGTGGTAGTGGTAGTGGTAGTGGTAGTGGTAGTGGTAGTGGTAGTGGTAGTGGTAGTGGTAGTGGTAGTGGTAGTGGTAGTGGTAGTGGTAGTGGTAGTGGTAGTGGTAGTGGTAGTGGTAGTGGTAGTGGTAGTGGTAGTGGTAGTGGTAGTGGTAGTGGTAGTGGTAGTGGTAGTGGTAGTGGTAGTGGTAGTGGTAGTGGTAGTGGTAGTGGTAGTGGTAGTGGTAGTGGTAGTGGTAGTGGTAGTGGTAGTGGTAGTGGTAGTGGTAGTGGTAGTGGTAGTGGTAGTGGTAGTGGTAGTGGTAGTGGTAGTGGTAGTGGTAGTGGTAGTGGTAGTGGTAGTGGTAGTGGTAGTGGTAGTGGTAGTGGTAGTGGTAGTGGTAGTGGTAGTGGTAGTGGTAGTGGTAGTGGTAGTGGTAGTGGTAGTGGTAGTGGTAGTGGTAGTGGTAGTGGTAGTGGTAGTGGTAGTGGTAGTGGTAGTGGTAGTGGTAGTGGTAGTGGTAGTGGTAGTGGTAGTGGTAGTGGTAGTGGTAGTGGTAGTGGTAGTGGTAGTGGTAGTGGTAGTGGTAGTGGTAGTGGTAGTGGTAGTGGTAGTGGTAGTGGTAGTGGTAGTGGTAGTGGTAGTGGTAGTGGTAGTGGTAGTGGTAGTGGTAGTGGTAGTGGTAGTGGTAGTGGTAGTGGTAGTGGTAGTGGTAGTGGTAGTGGTAGTGGTAGTGGTAGTGGTAGTGGTAGTGGTAGTGGTAGTGGTAGTGGTAGTGGTAGTGGTAGTGGTAGTGGTAGTGGTAGTGGTAGTGGTAGTGGTAGTGGTAGTGGTAGTGGTAGTGGTAGTGGTAGTGGTAGTGGTAGTGGTAGTGGTAGTGGTAGTGGTAGTGGTAGTGGTAGTGGTAGTGGTAGTGGTAGTGGTAGTGGTAGTGGTAGTGGTAGTGGTAGTGGTAGTGGTAGTGGTAGTGGTAGTGGTAGTGGTAGTGGTAGTGGTAGTGGTAGTGGTAGTGGTAGTGGTAGTGGTAGTGGTAGTGGTAGTGGTAGTGGTAGTGGTAGTGGTAGTGGTAGTGGTAGTGGTAGTGGTAGTGGTAGTGGTAGTGGTAGTGGTAGTGGTAGTGGTAGTGGTAGTGGTAGTGGTAGTGGTAGTGGTAGTGGTAGTGGTAGTGGTAGTGGTAGTGGTAGTGGTAGTGGTAGTGGTAGTGGTAGTGGTAGTGGTAGTGGTAGTGGTAGTGGTAGTGGTAGTGGTAGTGGTAGTGGTAGTGGTAGTGGTAGTGGTAGTGGTAGTGGTAGTGGTAGTGGTAGTGGTAGTGGTAGTGGTAGTGGTAGTGGTAGTGGTAGTGGTAGTGGTAGTGGTAGTGGTAGTGGTAGTGGTAGTGGTAGTGGTAGTGGTAGTGGTAGTGGTAGTGGTAGTGGTAGTGGTAGTGGTAGTGGTAGTGGTAGTGGTAGTGGTAGTGGTAGTGGTAGTGGTAGTGGTAGTGGTAGTGGTAGTGGTAGTGGTAGTGGTAGTGGTAGTGGTAGTGGTAGTGGTAGTGGTAGTGGTAGTGGTAGTGGTAGTGGTAGTGGTAGTGGTAGTGGTAGTGGTAGTGGTAGTGGTAGTGGTAGTGGTAGTGGTAGTGGTAGTGGTAGTGGTAGTGGTAGTGGTAGTGGTAGTGGTAGTGGTAGTGGTAGTGGTAGTGGTAGTGGTAGTGGTAGTGGTAGTGGTAGTGGTAGTGGTAGTGGTAGTGGTAGTGGTAGTGGTAGTGGTAGTGGTAGTGGTAGTGGTAGTGGTAGTGGTAGTGGTAGTGGTAGTGGTAGTGGTAGTGGTAGTGGTAGTGGTAGTGGTAGTGGTAGTGGTAGTGGTAGTGGTAGTGGTAGTGGTAGTGGTAGTGGTAGTGGTAGTGGTAGTGGTAGTGGTAGTGGTAGTGGTAGTGGTAGTGGTAGTGGTAGTGGTAGTGGTAGTGGTAGTGGTAGTGGTAGTGGTAGTGGTAGTGGTAGTGGTAGTGGTAGTGGTAGTGGTAGTGGTAGTGGTAGTGGTAGTGGTAGTGGTAGTGGTAGTGGTAGTGGTAGTGGTAGTGGTAGTGGTAGTGGTAGTGGTAGTGGTAGTGGTAGTGGTAGTGGTAGTGGTAGTGGTAGTGGTAGTGGTAGTGGTAGTGGTAGTGGTAGTGGTAGTGGTAGTGGTAGTGGTAGTGGTAGTGGTAGTGGTAGTGGTAGTGGTAGTGGTAGTGGTAGTGGTAGTGGTAGTGGTAGTGGTAGTGGTAGTGGTAGTGGTAGTGGTAGTGGTAGTGGTAGTGGTAGTGGTAGTGGTAGTGGTAGTGGTAGTGGTAGTGGTAGTGGTAGTGGTAGTGGTAGTGGTAGTGGTAGTGGTAGTGGTAGTGGTAGTGGTAGTGGTAGTGGTAGTGGTAGTGGTAGTGGTAGTGGTAGTGGTAGTGGTAGTGGTAGTGGTAGTGGTAGTGGTAGTGGTAGTGGTAGTGGTAGTGGTAGTGGTAGTGGTAGTGGTAGTGGTAGTGGTAGTGGTAGTGGTAGTGGTAGTGGTAGTGGTAGTGGTAGTGGTAGTGGTAGTGGTAGTGGTAGTGGTAGTGGTAGTGGTAGTGGTAGTGGTAGTGGTAGTGGTAGTGGTAGTGGTAGTGGTAGTGGTAGTGGTAGTGGTAGTGGTAGTGGTAGTGGTAGTGGTAGTGGTAGTGGTAGTGGTAGTGGTAGTGGTAGTGGTAGTGGTAGTGGTAGTGGTAGTGGTAGTGGTAGTGGTAGTGGTAGTGGTAGTGGTAGTGGTAGTGGTAGTGGTAGTGGTAGTGGTAGTGGTAGTGGTAGTGGTAGTGGTAGTGGTAGTGGTAGTGGTAGTGGTAGTGGTAGTGGTAGTGGTAGTGGTAGTGGTAGTGGTAGTGGTAGTGGTAGTGGTAGTGGTAGTGGTAGTGGTAGTGGTAGTGGTAGTGGTAGTGGTAGTGGTAGTGGTAGTGGTAGTGGTAGTGGTAGTGGTAGTGGTAGTGGTAGTGGTAGTGGTAGTGGTAGTGGTAGTGGTAGTGGTAGTGGTAGTGGTAGTGGTAGTGGTAGTGGTAGTGGTAGTGGTAGTGGTAGTGGTAGTGGTAGTGGTAGTGGTAGTGGTAGTGGTAGTGGTAGTGGTAGTGGTAGTGGTAGTGGTAGTGGTAGTGGTAGTGGTAGTGGTAGTGGTAGTGGTAGTGGTAGTGGTAGTGGTAGTGGTAGTGGTAGTGGTAGTGGTAGTGGTAGTGGTAGTGGTAGTGGTAGTGGTAGTGGTAGTGGTAGTGGTAGTGGTAGTGGTAGTGGTAGTGGTAGTGGTAGTGGTAGTGGTAGTGGTAGTGGTAGTGGTAGTGGTAGTGGTAGTGGTAGTGGTAGTGGTAGTGGTAGTGGTAGTGGTAGTGGTAGTGGTAGTGGTAGTGGTAGTGGTAGTGGTAGTGGTAGTGGTAGTGGTAGTGGTAGTGGTGGTAGTGGTAGTGGTAGTGGTAGTGGTAGTGGTAGTGGTAGTGGTAGTGGTAGTGGTAGTGGTAGTGGTAGTGGTAGTGGTAGTGGTAGTGGTAGTGGTAGTGGTAGTGGTAGTGGTAGTGGTAGTGGTAGTGGTAGTGGTAGTGGTAGTGGTAGTGGTAGTGGTAGTGGTAGTGGTAGTGGTAGTGGTAGTGGTAGTGGTAGTGGTAGTGGTAGTGGTAGTGGTAGTGGTAGTGGTAGTGGTAGTGGTAGTGGTAGTGGTAGTGGTAGTGGTAGTGGTAGTGGTAGTGGTAGTGGTAGTGGTAGTGGTAGTGGTAGTGGTAGTGGTAGTGGTAGTGGTAGTGGTAGTGGTAGTGGTAGTGGTAGTGGTAGTGGTAGTGGTAGTGGTAGTGGTAGTGGTAGTGGTAGTGGTAGTGGTAGTGGTAGTGGTAGTGGTAGTGGTAGTGGTAGTGGTAGTGGTAGTGGTAGTGGTAGTGGTAGTGGTAGTGGTAGTGGTAGTGGTAGTGGTAGTGGTAGTGGTAGTGGTAGTGGTAGTGGTAGTGGTAGTGGTAGTGGTAGTGGTAGTGGTAGTGGTAGTGGTAGTGGTAGTGGTAGTGGTAGTGGTAGTGGTAGTGGTAGTGGTAGTGGTAGTGGTAGTGGTAGTGGTAGTGGTAGTGGTAGTGGTAGTGGTAGTGGTAGTGGTAGTGGTAGTGGTAGTGGTAGTGGTAGTGGTAGTGGTAGTGGTAGTGGTAGTGGTAGTGGTAGTGGTAGTGGTAGTGGTAGTGGTAGTGGTAGTGGTAGTGGTAGTGGTAGTGGTAGTGGTAGTGGTAGTGGTAGTGGTAGTGGTAGTGGTAGTGGTAGTGGTAGTGGTAGTGGTAGTGGTAGTGGTAGTGGTAGTGGTAGTGGTAGTGGTAGTGGTAGTGGTAGTGGTAGTGGTAGTGGTAGTGGTAGTGGTAGTGGTAGTGGTAGTGGTAGTGGTAGTGGTAGTGGTAGTGGTAGTGGTAGTGGTAGTGGTAGTGGTAGTGGTAGTGGTAGTGGTAGTGGTAGTGGTAGTGGTAGTGGTAGTGGTAGTGGTAGTGGTAGTGGTAGTGGTAGTGGTAGTGGTAGTGGTAGTGGTAGTGGTAGTGGTAGTGGTAGTGGTAGTGGTAGTGGTAGTGGTAGTGGTAGTGGTAGTGGTAGTGGTAGTGGTAGTGGTAGTGGTAGTGGTAGTGGTAGTGGTAGTGGTAGTGGTAGTGGTAGTGGTAGTGGTAGTGGTAGTGGTAGTGGTAGTGGTAGTGGTAGTGGTAGTGGTAGTGGTAGTGGTAGTGGTAGTGGTAGTGGTAGTGGTAGTGGTAGTGGTAGTGGTAGTGGTAGTGGTAGTGGTAGTGGTAGTGGTAGTGGTAGTGGTAGTGGTAGTGGTAGTGGTAGTGGTAGTGGTAGTGGTAGTGGTAGTGGTAGTGGTAGTGGTAGTGGTAGTGGTAGTGGTAGTGGTAGTGGTAGTGGTAGTGGTAGTGGTAGTGGTAGTGGTAGTGGTAGTGGTAGTGGTAGTGGTAGTGGTAGTGGTAGTGGTAGTGGTAGTGGTAGTGGTAGTGGTAGTGGTAGTGGTAGTGGTAGTGGTAGTGGTAGTGGTAGTGGTAGTGGTAGTGGTAGTGGTAGTGGTAGTGGTAGTGGTAGTGGTAGTGGTAGTGGTAGTGGTAGTGGTAGTGGTAGTGGTAGTGGTAGTGGTAGTGGTAGTGGTAGTGGTAGTGGTAGTGGTAGTGGTAGTGGTAGTGGTAGTGGTAGTGGTAGTGGTAGTGGTAGTGGTAGTGGTAGTGGTAGTGGTAGTGGTAGTGGTAGTGGTAGTGGTAGTGGTAGTGGTAGTGGTAGTGGTAGTGGTAGTGGTAGTGGTAGTGGTAGTGGTAGTGGTAGTGGTAGTGGTAGTGGTAGTGGTAGTGGTAGTGGTAGTGGTAGTGGTAGTGGTAGTGGTAGTGGTAGTGGTAGTGGTAGTGGTAGTGGTAGTGGTAGTGGTAGTGGTAGTGGTAGTGGTAGTGGTAGTGGTAGTGGTAGTGGTAGTGGTAGTGGTAGTGGTAGTGGTAGTGGTAGTGGTAGTGGTAGTGGTAGTGGTAGTGGTAGTGGTAGTGGTAGTGGTAGTGGTAGTGGTAGTGGTAGTGGTAGTGGTAGTGGTAGTGGTAGTGGTAGTGGTAGTGGTAGTGGTAGTGGTAGTGGTAGTGGTAGTGGTAGTGGTAGTGGTAGTGGTAGTGGTAGTGGTAGTGGTAGTGGTAGTGGTAGTGGTAGTGGTAGTGGTAGTGGTAGTGGTAGTGGTAGTGGTAGTGGTAGTGGTAGTGGTAGTGGTAGTGGTAGTGGTAGTGGTAGTGGTAGTGGTAGTGGTAGTGGTAGTGGTAGTGGTAGTGGTAGTGGTAGTGGTAGTGGTAGTGGTAGTGGTAGTGGTAGTGGTAGTGGTAGTGGTAGTGGTAGTGGTAGTGGTAGTGGTAGTGGTAGTGGTAGTGGTAGTGGTAGTGGTAGTGGTAGTGGTAGTGGTAGTGGTAGTGGTAGTGGTAGTGGTAGTGGTAGTGGTAGTGGTAGTGGTAGTGGTAGTGGTAGTGGTAGTGGTAGTGGTAGTGGTAGTGGTAGTGGTAGTGGTAGTGGTAGTGGTAGTGGTAGTGGTAGTGGTAGTGGTAGTGGTAGTGGTAGTGGTAGTGGTAGTGGTAGTGGTAGTGGTAGTGGTAGTGGTAGTGGTAGTGGTAGTGGTAGTGGTAGTGGTAGTGGTAGTGGTAGTGGTAGTGGTAGTGGTAGTGGTAGTGGTAGTGGTAGTGGTAGTGGTAGTGGTAGTGGTAGTGGTAGTGGTAGTGGTAGTGGTAGTGGTAGTGGTAGTGGTAGTGGTAGTGGTAGTGGTAGTGGTAGTGGTAGTGGTAGTGGTAGTGGTAGTGGTAGTGGTAGTGGTAGTGGTAGTGGTAGTGGTAGTGGTAGTGGTAGTGGTAGTGGTAGTGGTAGTGGTAGTGGTAGTGGTAGTGGTAGTGGTAGTGGTAGTGGTAGTGGTAGTGGTAGTGGTAGTGGTAGTGGTAGTGGTAGTGGTAGTGGTAGTGGTAGTGGTAGTGGTAGTGGTAGTGGTAGTGGTAGTGGTAGTGGTAGTGGTAGTGGTAGTGGTAGTGGTAGTGGTAGTGGTAGTGGTAGTGGTAGTGGTAGTGGTAGTGGTAGTGGTAGTGGTAGTGGTAGTGGTAGTGGTAGTGGTAGTGGTAGTGGTAGTGGTAGTGGTAGTGGTAGTGGTAGTGGTAGTGGTAGTGGTAGTGGTAGTGGTAGTGGTAGTGGTAGTGGTAGTGGTAGTGGTAGTGGTAGTGGTAGTGGTAGTGGTAGTGGTAGTGGTAGTGGTAGTGGTAGTGGTAGTGGTAGTGGTAGTGGTAGTGGTAGTGGTAGTGGTAGTGGTAGTGGTAGTGGTAGTGGTAGTGGTAGTGGTAGTGGTAGTGGTAGTGGTAGTGGTAGTGGTAGTGGTAGTGGTAGTGGTAGTGGTAGTGGTAGTGGTAGTGGTAGTGGTAGTGGTAGTGGTAGTGGTAGTGGTAGTGGTAGTGGTAGTGGTAGTGGTAGTGGTAGTGGTAGTGGTAGTGGTAGTGGTAGTGGTAGTGGTAGTGGTAGTGGTAGTGGTAGTGGTAGTGGTAGTGGTAGTGGTAGTGGTAGTGGTAGTGGTAGTGGTAGTGGTAGTGGTAGTGGTAGTGGTAGTGGTAGTGGTAGTGGTAGTGGTAGTGGTAGTGGTAGTGGTAGTGGTAGTGGTAGTGGTAGTGGTAGTGGTAGTGGTAGTGGTAGTGGTAGTGGTAGTGGTAGTGGTAGTGGTAGTGGTAGTGGTAGTGGTAGTGGTAGTGGTAGTGGTAGTGGTAGTGGTAGTGGTAGTGGTAGTGGTAGTGGTAGTGGTAGTGGTAGTGGTAGTGGTAGTGGTAGTGGTAGTGGTAGTGGTAGTGGTAGTGGTAGTGGTAGTGGTAGTGGTAGTGGTAGTGGTAGTGGTAGTGGTAGTGGTAGTGGTAGTGGTAGTGGTAGTGGTAGTGGTAGTGGTAGTGGTAGTGGTAGTGGTAGTGGTAGTGGTAGTGGTAGTGGTAGTGGTAGTGGTAGTGGTAGTGGTAGTGGTAGTGGTAGTGGTAGTGGTAGTGGTAGTGGTAGTGGTAGTGGTAGTGGTAGTGGTAGTGGTAGTGGTAGTGGTAGTGGTAGTGGTAGTGGTAGTGGTAGTGGTAGTGGTAGTGGTAGTGGTAGTGGTAGTGGTAGTGGTAGTGGTAGTGGTAGTGGTAGTGGTAGTGGTAGTGGTAGTGGTAGTGGTAGTGGTAGTGGTAGTGGTAGTGGTAGTGGTAGTGGTAGTGGTAGTGGTAGTGGTAGTGGTAGTGGTAGTGGTAGTGGTAGTGGTAGTGGTAGTGGTAGTGGTAGTGGTAGTGGTAGTGGTAGTGGTAGTGGTAGTGGTAGTGGTAGTGGTAGTGGTAGTGGTAGTGGTAGTGGTAGTGGTAGTGGTAGTGGTAGTGGTAGTGGTAGTGGTAGTGGTAGTGGTAGTGGTAGTGGTAGTGGTAGTGGTAGTGGTAGTGGTAGTGGTAGTGGTAGTGGTAGTGGTAGTGGTAGTGGTAGTGGTAGTGGTAGTGGTAGTGGTAGTGGTAGTGGTAGTGGTAGTGGTAGTGGTAGTGGTAGTGGTAGTGGTAGTGGTAGTGGTAGTGGTAGTGGTAGTGGTAGTGGTAGTGGTAGTGGTAGTGGTAGTGGTAGTGGTAGTGGTAGTGGTAGTGGTAGTGGTAGTGGTAGTGGTAGTGGTAGTGGTAGTGGTAGTGGTAGTGGTAGTGGTAGTGGTAGTGGTAGTGGTAGTGGTAGTGGTAGTGGTAGTGGTAGTGGTAGTGGTAGTGGTAGTGGTAGTGGTAGTGGTAGTGGTAGTGGTAGTGGTAGTGGTAGTGGTAGTGGTAGTGGTAGTGGTAGTGGTAGTGGTAGTGGTAGTGGTAGTGGTAGTGGTAGTGGTAGTGGTAGTGGTAGTGGTAGTGGTAGTGGTAGTGGTAGTGGTAGTGGTAGTGGTAGTGGTAGTGGTAGTGGTAGTGGTAGTGGTAGTGGTAGTGGTAGTGGTAGTGGTAGTGGTAGTGGTAGTGGTAGTGGTAGTGGTAGTGGTAGTGGTAGTGGTAGTGGTAGTGGTAGTGGTAGTGGTAGTGGTAGTGGTAGTGGTAGTGGTAGTGGTAGTGGTAGTGGTAGTGGTAGTGGTAGTGGTAGTGGTAGTGGTAGTGGTAGTGGTAGTGGTAGTGGTAGTGGTAGTGGTAGTGGTAGTGGTAGTGGTAGTGGTAGTGGTAGTGGTAGTGGTAGTGGTAGTGGTAGTGGTAGTGGTAGTGGTAGTGGTAGTGGTAGTGGTAGTGGTAGTGGTAGTGGTAGTGGTAGTGGTAGTGGTAGTGGTAGTGGTAGTGGTAGTGGTAGTGGTAGTGGTAGTGGTAGTGGTAGTGGTAGTGGTAGTGGTAGTGGTAGTGGTAGTGGTAGTGGTAGTGGTAGTGGTAGTGGTAGTGGTAGTGGTAGTGGTAGTGGTAGTGGTAGTGGTAGTGGTAGTGGTAGTGGTAGTGGTAGTGGTAGTGGTAGTGGTAGTGGTAGTGGTAGTGGTAGTGGTAGTGGTAGTGGTAGTGGTAGTGGTAGTGGTAGTGGTAGTGGTAGTGGTAGTGGTAGTGGTAGTGGTAGTGGTAGTGGTAGTGGTAGTGGTAGTGGTAGTGGTAGTGGTAGTGGTAGTGGTAGTGGTAGTGGTAGTGGTAGTGGTAGTGGTAGTGGTAGTGGTAGTGGTAGTGGTAGTGGTAGTGGTAGTGGTAGTGGTAGTGGTAGTGGTAGTGGTAGTGGTAGTGGTAGTGGTAGTGGTAGTGGTAGTGGTAGTGGTAGTGGTAGTGGTAGTGGTAGTGGTAGTGGTAGTGGTAGTGGTAGTGGTAGTGGTAGTGGTAGTGGTAGTGGTAGTGGTAGTGGTAGTGGTAGTGGTAGTGGTAGTGGTAGTGGTAGTGGTAGTGGTAGTGGTAGTGGTAGTGGTAGTGGTAGTGGTAGTGGTAGTGGTAGTGGTAGTGGTAGTGGTAGTGGTAGTGGTAGTGGTAGTGGTAGTGGTAGTGGTAGTGGTAGTGGTAGTGGTAGTGGTAGTGGTAGTGGTAGTGGTAGTGGTAGTGGTAGTGGTAGTGGTAGTGGTAGTGGTAGTGGTAGTGGTAGTGGTAGTGGTAGTGGTAGTGGTAGTGGTAGTGGTAGTGGTAGTGGTAGTGGTAGTGGTAGTGGTAGTGGTAGTGGTAGTGGTAGTGGTAGTGGTAGTGGTAGTGGTAGTGGTAGTGGTAGTGGTAGTGGTAGTGGTAGTGGTAGTGGTAGTGGTAGTGGTAGTGGTAGTGGTAGTGGTAGTGGTAGTGGTAGTGGTAGTGGTAGTGGTAGTGGTAGTGGTAGTGGTAGTGGTAGTGGTAGTGGTAGTGGTAGTGGTAGTGGTAGTGGTAGTGGTAGTGGTAGTGGTAGTGGTAGTGGTAGTGGTAGTGGTAGTGGTAGTGGTAGTGGTAGTGGTAGTGGTAGTGGTAGTGGTAGTGGTAGTGGTAGTGGTAGTGGTAGTGGTAGTGGTAGTGGTAGTGGTAGTGGTAGTGGTAGTGGTAGTGGTAGTGGTAGTGGTAGTGGTAGTGGTAGTGGTAGTGGTAGTGGTAGTGGTAGTGGTAGTGGTAGTGGTAGTGGTAGTGGTAGTGGTAGTGGTAGTGGTAGTGGTAGTGGTAGTGGTAGTGGTAGTGGTAGTGGTAGTGGTAGTGGTAGTGGTAGTGGTAGTGGTAGTGGTAGTGGTAGTGGTAGTGGTAGTGGTAGTGGTAGTGGTAGTGGTAGTGGTAGTGGTAGTGGTAGTGGTAGTGGTAGTGGTAGTGGTAGTGGTAGTGGTAGTGGTAGTGGTAGTGGTAGTGGTAGTGGTAGTGGTAGTGGTAGTGGTAGTGGTAGTGGTAGTGGTAGTGGTAGTGGTAGTGGTAGTGGTAGTGGTAGTGGTAGTGGTAGTGGTAGTGGTAGTGGTAGTGGTAGTGGTAGTGGTAGTGGTAGTGGTAGTGGTAGTGGTAGTGGTAGTGGTAGTGGTAGTGGTAGTGGTAGTGGTAGTGGTAGTGGTAGTGGTAGTGGTAGTGGTAGTGGTAGTGGTAGTGGTAGTGGTAGTGGTAGTGGTAGTGGTAGTGGTAGTGGTAGTGGTAGTGGTAGTGGTAGTGGTAGTGGTAGTGGTAGTGGTAGTGGTAGTGGTAGTGGTAGTGGTAGTGGTAGTGGTAGTGGTAGTGGTAGTGGTAGTGGTAGTGGTAGTGGTAGTGGTAGTGGTAGTGGTAGTGGTAGTGGTAGTGGTAGTGGTAGTGGTAGTGGTAGTGGTAGTGGTAGTGGTAGTGGTAGTGGTAGTGGTAGTGGTAGTGGTAGTGGTAGTGGTAGTGGTAGTGGTAGTGGTAGTGGTAGTGGTAGTGGTAGTGGTAGTGGTAGTGGTAGTGGTAGTGGTAGTGGTAGTGGTAGTGGTAGTGGTAGTGGTAGTGGTAGTGGTAGTGGTAGTGGTAGTGGTAGTGGTAGTGGTAGTGGTAGTGGTAGTGGTAGTGGTAGTGGTAGTGGTAGTGGTAGTGGTAGTGGTAGTGGTAGTGGTAGTGGTAGTGGTAGTGGTAGTGGTAGTGGTAGTGGTAGTGGTAGTGGTAGTGGTAGTGGTAGTGGTAGTGGTAGTGGTAGTGGTAGTGGTAGTGGTAGTGGTAGTGGTAGTGGTAGTGGTAGTGGTAGTGGTAGTGGTAGTGGTAGTGGTAGTGGTAGTGGTAGTGGTAGTGGTAGTGGTAGTGGTAGTGGTAGTGGTAGTGGTAGTGGTAGTGGTAGTGGTAGTGGTAGTGGTAGTGGTAGTGGTAGTGGTAGTGGTAGTGGTAGTGGTAGTGGTAGTGGTAGTGGTAGTGGTAGTGGTAGTGGTAGTGGTAGTGGTAGTGGTAGTGGTAGTGGTAGTGGTAGTGGTAGTGGTAGTGGTAGTGGTAGTGGTAGTGGTAGTGGTAGTGGTAGTGGTAGTGGTAGTGGTAGTGGTAGTGGTAGTGGTAGTGGTAGTGGTAGTGGTAGTGGTAGTGGTAGTGGTAGTGGTAGTGGTAGTGGTAGTGGTAGTGGTAGTGGTAGTGGTAGTGGTAGTGGTAGTGGTAGTGGTAGTGGTAGTGGTAGTGGTAGTGGTAGTGGTAGTGGTAGTGGTAGTGGTAGTGGTAGTGGTAGTGGTAGTGGTAGTGGTAGTGGTAGTGGTAGTGGTAGTGGTAGTGGTAGTGGTAGTGGTAGTGGTAGTGGTAGTGGTAGTGGTAGTGGTAGTGGTAGTGGTAGTGGTAGTGGTAGTGGTAGTGGTAGTGGTAGTGGTAGTGGTAGTGGTAGTGGTAGTGGTAGTGGTAGTGGTAGTGGTAGTGGTAGTGGTAGTGGTAGTGGTAGTGGTAGTGGTAGTGGTAGTGGTAGTGGTAGTGGTAGTGGTAGTGGTAGTGGTAGTGGTAGTGGTAGTGGTAGTGGTAGTGGTAGTGGTAGTGGTAGTGGTAGTGGTAGTGGTAGTGGTAGTGGTAGTGGTAGTGGTAGTGGTAGTGGTAGTGGTAGTGGTAGTGGTAGTGGTAGTGGTAGTGGTAGTGGTAGTGGTAGTGGTAGTGGTAGTGGTAGTGGTAGTGGTAGTGGTAGTGGTAGTGGTAGTGGTAGTGGTAGTGGTAGTGGTAGTGGTAGTGGTAGTGGTAGTGGTAGTGGTAGTGGTAGTGGTAGTGGTAGTGGTAGTGGTAGTGGTAGTGGTAGTGGTAGTGGTAGTGGTAGTGGTAGTGGTAGTGGTAGTGGTAGTGGTAGTGGTAGTGGTAGTGGTAGTGGTAGTGGTAGTGGTAGTGGTAGTGGTAGTGGTAGTGGTAGTGGTAGTGGTAGTGGTAGTGGTAGTGGTAGTGGTAGTGGTAGTGGTAGTGGTAGTGGTAGTGGTAGTGGTAGTGGTAGTGGTAGTGGTAGTGGTAGTGGTAGTGGTAGTGGTAGTGGTAGTGGTAGTGGTAGTGGTAGTGGTAGTGGTAGTGGTAGTGGTAGTGGTAGTGGTAGTGGTAGTGGTAGTGGTAGTGGTAGTGGTAGTGGTAGTGGTAGTGGTAGTGGTAGTGGTAGTGGTAGTGGTAGTGGTAGTGGTAGTGGTAGTGGTAGTGGTAGTGGTAGTGGTAGTGGTAGTGGTAGTGGTAGTGGTAGTGGTAGTGGTAGTGGTAGTGGTAGTGGTAGTGGTAGTGGTAGTGGTAGTGGTAGTGGTAGTGGTAGTGGTAGTGGTAGTGGTAGTGGTAGTGGTAGTGGTAGTGGTAGTGGTAGTGGTAGTGGTAGTGGTAGTGGTAGTGGTAGTGGTAGTGGTAGTGGTAGTGGTAGTGGTAGTGGTAGTGGTAGTGGTAGTGGTAGTGGTAGTGGTAGTGGTAGTGGTAGTGGTAGTGGTAGTGGTAGTGGTAGTGGTAGTGGTAGTGGTAGTGGTAGTGGTAGTGGTAGTGGTAGTGGTAGTGGTAGTGGTAGTGGTAGTGGTAGTGGTAGTGGTAGTGGTAGTGGTAGTGGTAGTGGTAGTGGTAGTGGTAGTGGTAGTGGTAGTGGTAGTGGTAGTGGTAGTGGTAGTGGTAGTGGTAGTGGTAGTGGTAGTGGTAGTGGTAGTGGTAGTGGTAGTGGTAGTGGTAGTGGTAGTGGTAGTGGTAGTGGTAGTGGTAGTGGTAGTGGTAGTGGTAGTGGTAGTGGTAGTGGTAGTGGTAGTGGTAGTGGTAGTGGTAGTGGTAGTGGTAGTGGTAGTGGTAGTGGTAGTGGTAGTGGTAGTGGTAGTGGTAGTGGTAGTGGTAGTGGTAGTGGTAGTGGTAGTGGTAGTGGTAGTGGTAGTGGTAGTGGTAGTGGTAGTGGTAGTGGTAGTGGTAGTGGTAGTGGTAGTGGTAGTGGTAGTGGTAGTGGTAGTGGTAGTGGTAGTGGTAGTGGTAGTGGTAGTGGTAGTGGTAGTGGTAGTGGTAGTGGTAGTGGTAGTGGTAGTGGTAGTGGTAGTGGTAGTGGTAGTGGTAGTGGTAGTGGTAGTGGTAGTGGTAGTGGTAGTGGTAGTGGTAGTGGTAGTGGTAGTGGTAGTGGTAGTGGTAGTGGTAGTGGTAGTGGTAGTGGTAGTGGTAGTGGTAGTGGTAGTGGTAGTGGTAGTGGTAGTGGTAGTGGTAGTGGTAGTGGTAGTGGTAGTGGTAGTGGTAGTGGTAGTGGTAGTGGTAGTGGTAGTGGTAGTGGTAGTGGTAGTGGTAGTGGTAGTGGTAGTGGTAGTGGTAGTGGTAGTGGTAGTGGTAGTGGTAGTGGTAGTGGTAGTGGTAGTGGTAGTGGTAGTGGTAGTGGTAGTGGTAGTGGTAGTGGTAGTGGTAGTGGTAGTGGTAGTGGTAGTGGTAGTGGTAGTGGTAGTGGTAGTGGTAGTGGTAGTGGTAGTGGTAGTGGTAGTGGTAGTGGTAGTGGTAGTGGTAGTGGTAGTGGTAGTGGTAGTGGTAGTGGTAGTGGTAGTGGTAGTGGTAGTGGTAGTGGTAGTGGTAGTGGTAGTGGTAGTGGTAGTGGTAGTGGTAGTGGTAGTGGTAGTGGTAGTGGTAGTGGTAGTGGTAGTGGTAGTGGTAGTGGTAGTGGTAGTGGTAGTGGTAGTGGTAGTGGTAGTGGTAGTGGTAGTGGTAGTGGTAGTGGTAGTGGTAGTGGTAGTGGTAGTGGTAGTGGTAGTGGTAGTGGTAGTGGTAGTGGTAGTGGTAGTGGTAGTGGTAGTGGTAGTGGTAGTGGTAGTGGTAGTGGTAGTGGTAGTGGTAGTGGTAGTGGTAGTGGTAGTGGTAGTGGTAGTGGTAGTGGTAGTGGTAGTGGTAGTGGTAGTGGTAGTGGTAGTGGTAGTGGTAGTGGTAGTGGTAGTGGTAGTGGTAGTGGTAGTGGTAGTGGTAGTGGTAGTGGTAGTGGTAGTGGTAGTGGTAGTGGTAGTGGTAGTGGTAGTGGTAGTGGTAGTGGTAGTGGTAGTGGTAGTGGTAGTGGTAGTGGTAGTGGTAGTGGTAGTGGTAGTGGTAGTGGTAGTGGTAGTGGTAGTGGTAGTGGTAGTGGTAGTGGTAGTGGTAGTGGTAGTGGTAGTGGTAGTGGTAGTGGTAGTGGTAGTGGTAGTGGTAGTGGTAGTGGTAGTGGTAGTGGTAGTGGTAGTGGTAGTGGTAGTGGTAGTGGTAGTGGTAGTGGTAGTGGTAGTGGTAGTGGTAGTGGTAGTGGTAGTGGTAGTGGTAGTGGTAGTGGTAGTGGTAGTGGTAGTGGTAGTGGTAGTGGTAGTGGTAGTGGTAGTGGTAGTGGTAGTGGTAGTGGTAGTGGTAGTGGTAGTGGTAGTGGTAGTGGTAGTGGTAGTGGTAGTGGTAGTGGTAGTGGTAGTGGTAGTGGTAGTGGTAGTGGTAGTGGTAGTGGTAGTGGTAGTGGTAGTGGTAGTGGTAGTGGTAGTGGTAGTGGTAGTGGTAGTGGTAGTGGTAGTGGTAGTGGTAGTGGTAGTGGTAGTGGTAGTGGTAGTGGTAGTGGTAGTGGTAGTGGTAGTGGTAGTGGTAGTGGTAGTGGTAGTGGTAGTGGTAGTGGTAGTGGTAGTGGTAGTGGTAGTGGTAGTGGTAGTGGTAGTGGTAGTGGTAGTGGTAGTGGTAGTGGTAGTGGTAGTGGTAGTGGTAGTGGTAGTGGTAGTGGTAGTGGTAGTGGTAGTGGTAGTGGTAGTGGTAGTGGTAGTGGTAGTGGTAGTGGTAGTGGTAGTGGTAGTGGTAGTGGTAGTGGTAGTGGTAGTGGTAGTGGTAGTGGTAGTGGTAGTGGTAGTGGTAGTGGTAGTGGTAGTGGTAGTGGTAGTGGTAGTGGTAGTGGTAGTGGTAGTGGTAGTGGTAGTGGTAGTGGTAGTGGTAGTGGTAGTGGTAGTGGTAGTGGTAGTGGTAGTGGTAGTGGTAGTGGTAGTGGTAGTGGTAGTGGTAGTGGTAGTGGTAGTGGTAGTGGTAGTGGTAGTGGTAGTGGTAGTGGTAGTGGTAGTGGTAGTGGTAGTGGTAGTGGTAGTGGTAGTGGTAGTGGTAGTGGTAGTGGTAGTGGTAGTGGTAGTGGTAGTGGTAGTGGTAGTGGTAGTGGTAGTGGTAGTGGTAGTGGTAGTGGTAGTGGTAGTGGTAGTGGTAGTGGTAGTGGTAGTGGTAGTGGTAGTGGTAGTGGTAGTGGTAGTGGTAGTGGTAGTGGTAGTGGTAGTGGTAGTGGTAGTGGTAGTGGTAGTGGTAGTGGTAGTGGTAGTGGTAGTGGTAGTGGTAGTGGTAGTGGTAGTGGTAGTGGTAGTGGTAGTGGTAGTGGTAGTGGTAGTGGTAGTGGTAGTGGTAGTGGTAGTGGTAGTGGTAGTGGTAGTGGTAGTGGTAGTGGTAGTGGTAGTGGTAGTGGTAGTGGTAGTGGTAGTGGTAGTGGTAGTGGTAGTGGTAGTGGTAGTGGTAGTGGTAGTGGTAGTGGTAGTGGTAGTGGTAGTGGTAGTGGTAGTGGTAGTGGTAGTGGTAGTGGTAGTGGTAGTGGTAGTGGTAGTGGTAGTGGTAGTGGTAGTGGTAGTGGTAGTGGTAGTGGTAGTGGTAGTGGTAGTGGTAGTGGTAGTGGTAGTGGTAGTGGTAGTGGTAGTGGTAGTGGTAGTGGTAGTGGTAGTGGTAGTGGTAGTGGTAGTGGTAGTGGTAGTGGTAGTGGTAGTGGTAGTGGTAGTGGTAGTGGTAGTGGTAGTGGTAGTGGTAGTGGTAGTGGTAGTGGTAGTGGTAGTGGTAGTGGTAGTGGTAGTGGTAGTGGTAGTGGTAGTGGTAGTGGTAGTGGTAGTGGTAGTGGTAGTGGTAGTGGTAGTGGTAGTGGTAGTGGTAGTGGTAGTGGTAGTGGTAGTGGTAGTGGTAGTGGTAGTGGTAGTGGTAGTGGTAGTGGTAGTGGTAGTGGTAGTGGTAGTGGTAGTGGTAGTGGTAGTGGTAGTGGTAGTGGTAGTGGTAGTGGTAGTGGTAGTGGTAGTGGTAGTGGTAGTGGTAGTGGTAGTGGTAGTGGTAGTGGTAGTGGTAGTGGTAGTGGTAGTGGTAGTGGTAGTGGTAGTGGTAGTGGTAGTGGTAGTGGTAGTGGTAGTGGTAGTGGTAGTGGTAGTGGTAGTGGTAGTGGTAGTGGTAGTGGTAGTGGTAGTGGTAGTGGTAGTGGTAGTGGTAGTGGTAGTGGTAGTGGTAGTGGTAGTGGTAGTGGTAGTGGTAGTGGTAGTGGTAGTGGTAGTGGTAGTGGTAGTGGTAGTGGTAGTGGTAGTGGTAGTGGTAGTGGTAGTGGTAGTGGTAGTGGTAGTGGTAGTGGTAGTGGTAGTGGTAGTGGTAGTGGTAGTGGTAGTGGTAGTGGTAGTGGTAGTGGTAGTGGTAGTGGTAGTGGTAGTGGTAGTGGTAGTGGTAGTGGTAGTGGTAGTGGTAGTGGTAGTGGTAGTGGTAGTGGTAGTGGTAGTGGTAGTGGTAGTGGTAGTGGTAGTGGTAGTGGTAGTGGTAGTGGTAGTGGTAGTGGTAGTGGTAGTGGTAGTGGTAGTGGTAGTGGTAGTGGTAGTGGTAGTGGTAGTGGTAGTGGTAGTGGTAGTGGTAGTGGTAGTGGTAGTGGTAGTGGTAGTGGTAGTGGTAGTGGTAGTGGTAGTGGTAGTGGTAGTGGTAGTGGTAGTGGTAGTGGTAGTGGTAGTGGTAGTGGTAGTGGTAGTGGTAGTGGTAGTGGTAGTGGTAGTGGTAGTGGTAGTGGTAGTGGTAGTGGTAGTGGTAGTGGTAGTGGTAGTGGTAGTGGTAGTGGTAGTGGTAGTGGTAGTGGTAGTGGTAGTGGTAGTGGTAGTGGTAGTGGTAGTGGTAGTGGTAGTGGTAGTGGTAGTGGTAGTGGTAGTGGTAGTGGTAGTGGTAGTGGTAGTGGTAGTGGTAGTGGTAGTGGTAGTGGTAGTGGTAGTGGTAGTGGTAGTGGTAGTGGTAGTGGTAGTGGTAGTGGTAGTGGTAGTGGTAGTGGTAGTGGTAGTGGTAGTGGTAGTGGTAGTGGTAGTGGTAGTGGTAGTGGTAGTGGTAGTGGTAGTGGTAGTGGTAGTGGTAGTGGTAGTGGTAGTGGTAGTGGTAGTGGTAGTGGTAGTGGTAGTGGTAGTGGTAGTGGTAGTGGTAGTGGTAGTGGTAGTGGTAGTGGTAGTGGTAGTGGTAGTGGTAGTGGTAGTGGTAGTGGTAGTGGTAGTGGTAGTGGTAGTGGTAGTGGTAGTGGTAGTGGTAGTGGTAGTGGTAGTGGTAGTGGTAGTGGTAGTGGTAGTGGTAGTGGTAGTGGTAGTGGTAGTGGTAGTGGTAGTGGTAGTGGTAGTGGTAGTGGTAGTGGTAGTGGTAGTGGTAGTGGTAGTGGTAGTGGTAGTGGTAGTGGTAGTGGTAGTGGTAGTGGTAGTGGTAGTGGTAGTGGTAGTGGTAGTGGTAGTGGTAGTGGTAGTGGTAGTGGTAGTGGTAGTGGTAGTGGTAGTGGTAGTGGTAGTGGTAGTGGTAGTGGTAGTGGTAGTGGTAGTGGTAGTGGTAGTGGTAGTGGTAGTGGTAGTGGTAGTGGTAGTGGTAGTGGTAGTGGTAGTGGTAGTGGTAGTGGTAGTGGTAGTGGTAGTGGTAGTGGTAGTGGTAGTGGTAGTGGTAGTGGTAGTGGTAGTGGTAGTGGTAGTGGTAGTGGTAGTGGTAGTGGTAGTGGTAGTGGTAGTGGTAGTGGTAGTGGTAGTGGTAGTGGTAGTGGTAGTGGTAGTGGTAGTGGTAGTGGTAGTGGTAGTGGTAGTGGTAGTGGTAGTGGTAGTGGTAGTGGTAGTGGTAGTGGTAGTGGTAGTGGTAGTGGTAGTGGTAGTGGTAGTGGTAGTGGTAGTGGTAGTGGTAGTGGTAGTGGTAGTGGTAGTGGTAGTGGTAGTGGTAGTGGTAGTGGTAGTGGTAGTGGTAGTGGTAGTGGTAGTGGTAGTGGTAGTGGTAGTGGTAGTGGTAGTGGTAGTGGTAGTGGTAGTGGTAGTGGTAGTGGTAGTGGTAGTGGTAGTGGTAGTGGTAGTGGTAGTGGTAGTGGTAGTGGTAGTGGTAGTGGTAGTGGTAGTGGTAGTGGTAGTGGTAGTGGTAGTGGTAGTGGTAGTGGTAGTGGTAGTGGTAGTGGTAGTGGTAGTGGTAGTGGTAGTGGTAGTGGTAGTGGTAGTGGTAGTGGTAGTGGTAGTGGTAGTGGTAGTGGTAGTGGTAGTGGTAGTGGTAGTGGTAGTGGTAGTGGTAGTGGTAGTGGTAGTGGTAGTGGTAGTGGTAGTGGTAGTGGTAGTGGTAGTGGTAGTGGTAGTGGTAGTGGTAGTGGTAGTGGTAGTGGTAGTGGTAGTGGTAGTGGTAGTGGTAGTGGTAGTGGTAGTGGTAGTGGTAGTGGTAGTGGTAGTGGTAGTGGTAGTGGTAGTGGTAGTGGTAGTGGTAGTGGTAGTGGTAGTGGTAGTGGTAGTGGTAGTGGTAGTGGTAGTGGTAGTGGTAGTGGTAGTGGTAGTGGTAGTGGTAGTGGTAGTGGTAGTGGTAGTGGTAGTGGTAGTGGTAGTGGTAGTGGTAGTGGTAGTGGTAGTGGTAGTGGTAGTGGTAGTGGTAGTGGTAGTGGTAGTGGTAGTGGTAGTGGTAGTGGTAGTGGTAGTGGTAGTGGTAGTGGTAGTGGTAGTGGTAGTGGTAGTGGTAGTGGTAGTGGTAGTGGTAGTGGTAGTGGTAGTGGTAGTGGTAGTGGTAGTGGTAGTGGTAGTGGTAGTGGTAGTGGTAGTGGTAGTGGTAGTGGTAGTGGTAGTGGTAGTGGTAGTGGTAGTGGTAGTGGTAGTGGTAGTGGTAGTGGTAGTGGTAGTGGTAGTGGTAGTGGTAGTGGTAGTGGTAGTGGTAGTGGTAGTGGTAGTGGTAGTGGTAGTGGTAGTGGTAGTGGTAGTGGTAGTGGTAGTGGTAGTGGTAGTGGTAGTGGTAGTGGTAGTGGTAGTGGTAGTGGTAGTGGTAGTGGTAGTGGTAGTGGTAGTGGTAGTGGTAGTGGTAGTGGTAGTGGTAGTGGTAGTGGTAGTGGTAGTGGTAGTGGTAGTGGTAGTGGTAGTGGTAGTGGTAGTGGTAGTGGTAGTGGTAGTGGTAGTGGTAGTGGTAGTGGTAGTGGTAGTGGTAGTGGTAGTGGTAGTGGTAGTGGTAGTGGTAGTGGTAGTGGTAGTGGTAGTGGTAGTGGTAGTGGTAGTGGTAGTGGTAGTGGTAGTGGTAGTGGTAGTGGTAGTGGTAGTGGTAGTGGTAGTGGTAGTGGTAGTGGTAGTGGTAGTGGTAGTGGTAGTGGTAGTGGTAGTGGTAGTGGTAGTGGTAGTGGTAGTGGTAGTGGTAGTGGTAGTGGTAGTGGTAGTGGTAGTGGTAGTGGTAGTGGTAGTGGTAGTGGTAGTGGTAGTGGTAGTGGTAGTGGTAGTGGTAGTGGTAGTGGTAGTGGTAGTGGTAGTGGTAGTGGTAGTGGTAGTGGTAGTGGTAGTGGTAGTGGTAGTGGTAGTGGTAGTGGTAGTGGTAGTGGTAGTGGTAGTGGTAGTGGTAGTGGTAGTGGTAGTGGTAGTGGTAGTGGTAGTGGTAGTGGTAGTGGTAGTGGTAGTGGTAGTGGTAGTGGTAGTGGTAGTGGTAGTGGTAGTGGTAGTGGTAGTGGTAGTGGTAGTGGTAGTGGTAGTGGTAGTGGTAGTGGTAGTGGTAGTGGTAGTGGTAGTGGTAGTGGTAGTGGTAGTGGTAGTGGTAGTGGTAGTGGTAGTGGTAGTGGTAGTGGTAGTGGTAGTGGTAGTGGTAGTGGTAGTGGTAGTGGTAGTGGTAGTGGTAGTGGTAGTGGTAGTGGTAGTGGTAGTGGTAGTGGTAGTGGTAGTGGTAGTGGTAGTGGTAGTGGTAGTGGTAGTGGTAGTGGTAGTGGTAGTGGTAGTGGTAGTGGTAGTGGTAGTGGTAGTGGTAGTGGTAGTGGTAGTGGTAGTGGTAGTGGTAGTGGTAGTGGTAGTGGTAGTGGTAGTGGTAGTGGTAGTGGTAGTGGTAGTGGTAGTGGTAGTGGTAGTGGTAGTGGTAGTGGTAGTGGTAGTGGTAGTGGTAGTGGTAGTGGTAGTGGTAGTGGTAGTGGTAGTGGTAGTGGTAGTGGTAGTGGTAGTGGTAGTGGTAGTGGTAGTGGTAGTGGTAGTGGTAGTGGTAGTGGTAGTGGTAGTGGTAGTGGTAGTGGTAGTGGTAGTGGTAGTGGTAGTGGTAGTGGTAGTGGTAGTGGTAGTGGTAGTGGTAGTGGTAGTGGTAGTGGTAGTGGTAGTGGTAGTGGTAGTGGTAGTGGTAGTGGTAGTGGTAGTGGTAGTGGTAGTGGTAGTGGTAGTGGTAGTGGTAGTGGTAGTGGTAGTGGTAGTGGTAGTGGTAGTGGTAGTGGTAGTGGTAGTGGTAGTGGTAGTGGTAGTGGTAGTGGTAGTGGTAGTGGTAGTGGTAGTGGTAGTGGTAGTGGTAGTGGTAGTGGTAGTGGTAGTGGTAGTGGTAGTGGTAGTGGTAGTGGTAGTGGTAGTGGTAGTGGTAGTGGTAGTGGTAGTGGTAGTGGTAGTGGTAGTGGTAGTGGTAGTGGTAGTGGTAGTGGTAGTGGTAGTGGTAGTGGTAGTGGTAGTGGTAGTGGTAGTGGTAGTGGTAGTGGTAGTGGTAGTGGTAGTGGTAGTGGTAGTGGTAGTGGTAGTGGTAGTGGTAGTGGTAGTGGTAGTGGTAGTGGTAGTGGTAGTGGTAGTGGTAGTGGTAGTGGTAGTGGTAGTGGTAGTGGTAGTGGTAGTGGTAGTGGTAGTGGTAGTGGTAGTGGTAGTGGTAGTGGTAGTGGTAGTGGTAGTGGTAGTGGTAGTGGTAGTGGTAGTGGTAGTGGTAGTGGTAGTGGTAGTGGTAGTGGTAGTGGTAGTGGTAGTGGTAGTGGTAGTGGTAGTGGTAGTGGTAGTGGTAGTGGTAGTGGTAGTGGTAGTGGTAGTGGTAGTGGTAGTGGTAGTGGTAGTGGTAGTGGTAGTGGTAGTGGTAGTGGTAGTGGTAGTGGTAGTGGTAGTGGTAGTGGTAGTGGTAGTGGTAGTGGTAGTGGTAGTGGTAGTGGTAGTGGTAGTGGTAGTGGTAGTGGTAGTGGTAGTGGTAGTGGTAGTGGTAGTGGTAGTGGTAGTGGTAGTGGTAGTGGTAGTGGTAGTGGTAGTGGTAGTGGTAGTGGTAGTGGTAGTGGTAGTGGTAGTGGTAGTGGTAGTGGTAGTGGTAGTGGTAGTGGTAGTGGTAGTGGTAGTGGTAGTGGTAGTGGTAGTGGTAGTGGTAGTGGTAGTGGTAGTGGTAGTGGTAGTGGTAGTGGTAGTGGTAGTGGTAGTGGTAGTGGTAGTGGTAGTGGTAGTGGTAGTGGTAGTGGTAGTGGTAGTGGTAGTGGTAGTGGTAGTGGTAGTGGTAGTGGTAGTGGTAGTGGTAGTGGTAGTGGTAGTGGTAGTGGTAGTGGTAGTGGTAGTGGTAGTGGTAGTGGTAGTGGTAGTGGTAGTGGTAGTGGTAGTGGTAGTGGTAGTGGTAGTGGTAGTGGTAGTGGTAGTGGTAGTGGTAGTGGTAGTGGTAGTGGTAGTGGTAGTGGTAGTGGTAGTGGTAGTGGTAGTGGTAGTGGTAGTGGTAGTGGTAGTGGTAGTGGTAGTGGTAGTGGTAGTGGTAGTGGTAGTGGTAGTGGTAGTGGTAGTGGTAGTGGTAGTGGTAGTGGTAGTGGTAGTGGTAGTGGTAGTGGTAGTGGTAGTGGTAGTGGTAGTGGTAGTGGTAGTGGTAGTGGTAGTGGTAGTGGTAGTGGTAGTGGTAGTGGTAGTGGTAGTGGTAGTGGTAGTGGTAGTGGTAGTGGTAGTGGTAGTGGTAGTGGTAGTGGTAGTGGTAGTGGTAGTGGTAGTGGTAGTGGTAGTGGTAGTGGTAGTGGTAGTGGTAGTGGTAGTGGTAGTGGTAGTGGTAGTGGTAGTGGTAGTGGTAGTGGTAGTGGTAGTGGTAGTGGTAGTGGTAGTGGTAGTGGTAGTGGTAGTGGTAGTGGTAGTGGTAGTGGTAGTGGTAGTGGTAGTGGTAGTGGTAGTGGTAGTGGTAGTGGTAGTGGTAGTGGTAGTGGTAGTGGTAGTGGTAGTGGTAGTGGTAGTGGTAGTGGTAGTGGTAGTGGTAGTGGTAGTGGTAGTGGTAGTGGTAGTGGTAGTGGTAGTGGTAGTGGTAGTGGTAGTGGTAGTGGTAGTGGTAGTGGTAGTGGTAGTGGTAGTGGTAGTGGTAGTGGTAGTGGTAGTGGTAGTGGTAGTGGTAGTGGTAGTGGTAGTGGTAGTGGTAGTGGTAGTGGTAGTGGTAGTGGTAGTGGTAGTGGTAGTGGTAGTGGTAGTGGTAGTGGTAGTGGTAGTGGTAGTGGTAGTGGTAGTGGTAGTGGTAGTGGTAGTGGTAGTGGTAGTGGTAGTGGTAGTGGTAGTGGTAGTGGTAGTGGTAGTGGTAGTGGTAGTGGTAGTGGTAGTGGTAGTGGTAGTGGTAGTGGTAGTGGTAGTGGTAGTGGTAGTGGTAGTGGTAGTGGTAGTGGTAGTGGTAGTGGTAGTGGTAGTGGTAGTGGTAGTGGTAGTGGTAGTGGTAGTGGTAGTGGTAGTGGTAGTGGTAGTGGTAGTGGTAGTGGTAGTGGTAGTGGTAGTGGTAGTGGTAGTGGTAGTGGTAGTGGTAGTGGTAGTGGTAGTGGTAGTGGTAGTGGTAGTGGTAGTGGTAGTGGTAGTGGTAGTGGTAGTGGTAGTGGTAGTGGTAGTGGTAGTGGTAGTGGTAGTGGTAGTGGTAGTGGTAGTGGTAGTGGTAGTGGTAGTGGTAGTGGTAGTGGTAGTGGTAGTGGTAGTGGTAGTGGTAGTGGTAGTGGTAGTGGTAGTGGTAGTGGTAGTGGTAGTGGTAGTGGTAGTGGTAGTGGTAGTGGTAGTGGTAGTGGTAGTGGTAGTGGTAGTGGTAGTGGTAGTGGTAGTGGTAGTGGTAGTGGTAGTGGTAGTGGTAGTGGTAGTGGTAGTGGTAGTGGTAGTGGTAGTGGTAGTGGTAGTGGTAGTGGTAGTGGTAGTGGTAGTGGTAGTGGTAGTGGTAGTGGTAGTGGTAGTGGTAGTGGTAGTGGTAGTGGTAGTGGTAGTGGTAGTGGTAGTGGTAGTGGTAGTGGTAGTGGTAGTGGTAGTGGTAGTGGTAGTGGTAGTGGTAGTGGTAGTGGTAGTGGTAGTGGTAGTGGTAGTGGTAGTGGTAGTGGTAGTGGTAGTGGTAGTGGTAGTGGTAGTGGTAGTGGTAGTGGTAGTGGTAGTGGTAGTGGTAGTGGTAGTGGTAGTGGTAGTGGTAGTGGTAGTGGTAGTGGTAGTGGTAGTGGTAGTGGTAGTGGTAGTGGTAGTGGTAGTGGTAGTGGTAGTGGTAGTGGTAGTGGTAGTGGTAGTGGTAGTGGTAGTGGTAGTGGTAGTGGTAGTGGTAGTGGTAGTGGTAGTGGTAGTGGTAGTGGTAGTGGTAGTGGTAGTGGTAGTGGTAGTGGTAGTGGTAGTGGTAGTGGTAGTGGTAGTGGTAGTGGTAGTGGTAGTGGTAGTGGTAGTGGTAGTGGTAGTGGTAGTGGTAGTGGTAGTGGTAGTGGTAGTGGTAGTGGTAGTGGTAGTGGTAGTGGTAGTGGTAGTGGTAGTGGTAGTGGTAGTGGTAGTGGTAGTGGTAGTGGTAGTGGTAGTGGTAGTGGTAGTGGTAGTGGTAGTGGTAGTGGTAGTGGTAGTGGTAGTGGTAGTGGTAGTGGTAGTGGTAGTGGTAGTGGTAGTGGTAGTGGTAGTGGTAGTGGTAGTGGTAGTGGTAGTGGTAGTGGTAGTGGTAGTGGTAGTGGTAGTGGTAGTGGTAGTGGTAGTGGTAGTGGTAGTGGTAGTGGTAGTGGTAGTGGTAGTGGTAGTGGTAGTGGTAGTGGTAGTGGTAGTGGTAGTGGTAGTGGTAGTGGTAGTGGTAGTGGTAGTGGTAGTGGTAGTGGTAGTGGTAGTGGTAGTGGTAGTGGTAGTGGTAGTGGTAGTGGTAGTGGTAGTGGTAGTGGTAGTGGTAGTGGTAGTGGTAGTGGTAGTGGTAGTGGTAGTGGTAGTGGTAGTGGTAGTGGTAGTGGTAGTGGTAGTGGTAGTGGTAGTGGTAGTGGTAGTGGTAGTGGTAGTGGTAGTGGTAGTGGTAGTGGTAGTGGTAGTGGTAGTGGTAGTGGTAGTGGTAGTGGTAGTGGTAGTGGTAGTGGTAGTGTGGTAGTGGTAGTGGTAGTGGTAGTGGTAGTGGTAGTGGTAGTGGTAGTGGTAGTGGTAGTGGTAGTGGTAGTGGTAGTGGTAGTGGTAGTGGTAGTGGTAGTGGTAGTGGTAGTGGTAGTGGTAGTGGTAGTGGTAGTGGTAGTGGTAGTGGTAGTGGTAGTGGTAGTGGTAGTGGTAGTGGTAGTGGTAGTGGTAGTGGTAGTGGTAGTGGTAGTGGTAGTGGTAGTGGTAGTGGTAGTGGTAGTGGTAGTGGTAGTGGTAGTGGTAGTGGTAGTGGTAGTGGTAGTGGTAGTGGTAGTGGTAGTGGTAGTGGTAGTGGTAGTGGTAGTGGTAGTGGTAGTGGTAGTGGTAGTGGTAGTGGTAGTGGTAGTGGTAGTGGTAGTGGTAGTGGTAGTGGTAGTGGTAGTGGTAGTGGTAGTGGTAGTGGTAGTGGTAGTGGTAGTGGTAGTGGTAGTGGTAGTGGTAGTGGTAGTGGTAGTGGTAGTGGTAGTGGTAGTGGTAGTGGTAGTGGTAGTGGTAGTGGTAGTGGTAGTGGTAGTGGTAGTGGTAGTGGTAGTGGTAGTGGTAGTGGTAGTGGTAGTGGTAGTGGTAGTGGTAGTGGTAGTGGTAGTGGTAGTGGTAGTGGTAGTGGTAGTGGTAGTGGTAGTGGTAGTGGTAGTGGTAGTGGTAGTGGTAGTGGTAGTGGTAGTGGTAGTGGTAGTGGTAGTGGTAGTGGTAGTGGTAGTGGTAGTGGTAGTGGTAGTGGTAGTGGTAGTGGTAGTGGTAGTGGTAGTGGTAGTGGTAGTGGTAGTGGTAGTGGTAGTGGTAGTGGTAGTGGTAGTGGTAGTGGTAGTGGTAGTGGTAGTGGTAGTGGTAGTGGTAGTGGTAGTGGTAGTGGTAGTGGTAGTGGTAGTGGTAGTGGTAGTGGTAGTGGTAGTGGTAGTGGTAGTGGTAGTGGTAGTGGTAGTGGTAGTGGTAGTGGTAGTGGTAGTGGTAGTGGTAGTGGTAGTGGTAGTGGTAGTGGTAGTGGTAGTGGTAGTGGTAGTGGTAGTGGTAGTGGTAGTGGTAGTGGTAGTGGTAGTGGTAGTGGTAGTGGTAGTGGTAGTGGTAGTGGTAGTGGTAGTGGTAGTGGTAGTGGTAGTGGTAGTGGTAGTGGTAGTGGTAGTGGTAGTGGTAGTGGTAGTGGTAGTGGTAGTGGTAGTGGTAGTGGTAGTGGTAGTGGTAGTGGTAGTGGTAGTGGTAGTGGTAGTGGTAGTGGTAGTGGTAGTGGTAGTGGTAGTGGTAGTGGTAGTGGTAGTGGTAGTGGTAGTGGTAGTGGTAGTGGTAGTGGTAGTGGTAGTGGTAGTGGTAGTGGTAGTGGTAGTGGTAGTGGTAGTGGTAGTGGTAGTGGTAGTGGTAGTGGTAGTGGTAGTGGTAGTGGTAGTGGTAGTGGTAGTGGTAGTGGTAGTGGTAGTGGTAGTGGTAGTGGTAGTGGTAGTGGTAGTGGTAGTGGTAGTGGTAGTGGTAGTGGTAGTGGTAGTGGTAGTGGTAGTGGTAGTGGTAGTGGTAGTGGTAGTGGTAGTGGTAGTGGTAGTGGTAGTGGTAGTGGTAGTGGTAGTGGTAGTGGTAGTGGTAGTGGTAGTGGTAGTGGTAGTGGTAGTGGTAGTGGTAGTGGTAGTGGTAGTGGTAGTGGTAGTGGTAGTGGTAGTGGTAGTGGTAGTGGTAGTGGTAGTGGTAGTGGTAGTGGTAGTGGTAGTGGTAGTGGTAGTGGTAGTGGTAGTGGTAGTGGTAGTGGTAGTGGTAGTGGTAGTGGTAGTGGTAGTGGTAGTGGTAGTGGTAGTGGTAGTGGTAGTGGTAGTGGTAGTGGTAGTGGTAGTGGTAGTGGTAGTGGTAGTGGTAGTGGTAGTGGTAGTGGTAGTGGTAGTGGTAGTGGTAGTGGTAGTGGTAGTGGTAGTGGTAGTGGTAGTGGTAGTGGTAGTGGTAGTGGTAGTGGTAGTGGTAGTGGTAGTGGTAGTGGTAGTGGTAGTGGTAGTGGTAGTGGTAGTGGTAGTGGTAGTGGTAGTGGTAGTGGTAGTGGTAGTGGTAGTGGTAGTGGTAGTGGTAGTGGTAGTGGTAGTGGTAGTGGTAGTGGTAGTGGTAGTGGTAGTGGTAGTGGTAGTGGTAGTGGTAGTGGTAGTGGTAGTGGTAGTGGTAGTGGTAGTGGTAGTGGTAGTGGTAGTGGTAGTGGTAGTGGTAGTGGTAGTGGTAGTGGTAGTGGTAGTGGTAGTGGTAGTGGTAGTGGTAGTGGTAGTGGTAGTGGTAGTGGTAGTGGTAGTGGTAGTGGTAGTGGTAGTGGTAGTGGTAGTGGTAGTGGTAGTGGTAGTGGTAGTGGTAGTGGTAGTGGTAGTGGTAGTGGTAGTGGTAGTGGTCGTTGGTAGTGGTAGTGGTAGTGGGGTAGGTAGTGGTAGTGGTCTTGGTTTATTACTATTACTATTACTATTACTATTACTATTACTATTACTATTACTATTACTATTACTATTACTATTACTATTACTATTACTATTACTATTACTATTACTATTACTATTACTATTACTATTACTATTACTATTACTATTACTATTACTATTACTATTACTATTACTATTACTATTACTATTACTATTACTATTACTATTACTATTACTATTACTATTACTATTACTATTACTATTACTATTACTATTACTATTACTATTACTATTACTATTACTATTACTATTACTATTACTATTACTATTACTATTACTATTACTATTACTATTACTATTACTATTACTATTACTATTACTATTACTATTACTATTACTATTACTATTACTATTACTATTACTATTACTATTACTATTACTATTACTATTACTATTACTATTACTATTACTATTACTATTACTATTACTATTACTATTACTATTACTATTACTATTACTATTACTATTACTATTACTATTACTATTACTATTACTATTACTATTACTATTACTATTACTATTACTATTACTATTACTATTACTATTACTATTACTATTACTATTACTATTACTATTACTATTACTATTACTATTTATTACTATTACTATTACTATTACTATTACTATTACTATTACTATTACTATTACTATTACTATTACTATTACTATTACTATTACTATTACTATTACTATTACTATTACTATTACTATTACTATTACTATTACTATTACTATTACTATTACTATTACTATTACTATTACTATTACTATTACTATTACTATTACTATTACTATTACTATTACTATTACTATTACTATTACTATTACTATTACTATTACTATTACTATTACTATTACTATTACTATTACTATTACTATTACTATTACTATTACTATTACTATTACTATTACTATTACTATTACTATTACTATTACTATTACTATTACTATTACTATTACTATTACTATTACTATTACTATTACTATTACTATTACTATTACTATTACTATTACTATTACTATTACTATTACTATTACTATTACTATTACTATTACTATTACTATTACTATTACTATTACTATTACTATTACTATTACTATTACTATTACTATTACTATTACTATTACTATTACTATTACTATTACTATTACTATTACTATTACTATTACTATTACTATTACTATTACTATTACTATTACTATTACTATTACTATTACTATTACTATTACTATTACTATTACTATTACTATTACTATTACTATTACTATTACTATTACTATTACTATTACTATTACTATTACTATTACTATTACTATTACTATTACTATTACTATTACTATTACTATTACTATTACTATTACTATTACTATTACTATTACTATTACTATTACTATTACTATTACTATTACTATTACTATTACTATTACTATTACTATTACTATTACTATTACTATTACTATTACTATTACTATTACTATTACTATTACTATTACTATTACTATTACTATTACTATTACTATTACTATTACTATTACTATTACTATTACTATTACTATTACTATTACTATTACTATTACTATTACTATTACTATTACTATTACTATTACTATTACTATTACTATTACTATTACTATTACTATTACTATTTACTATTACTATTACTATTACTATTACTATTACTATTACTATTACTATTACTATTACTATTACTATTACTATTACTATTACTATTACTATTACTATTACTATTACTATTACTATTACTATTACTATTACTATTACTATTACTATTACTATTACTATTACTATTACTATTACTATTACTATTACTATTACTATTACTATTACTATTACTATTACTATTACTATTACTATTACTATTACTATTACTATTACTATTACTATTACTATTACTATTACTATTACTATTACTATTACTATTACTATTACTATTACTATTACTATTACTATTACTATTACTATTACTATTACTATTACTATTACTATTACTATTACTATTACTATTACTATTACTATTACTATTACTATTACTATTACTATTACTATTACTATTACTATTACTATTACTATTACTATTACTATTACTATTACTATTACTATTACTATTACTATTACTATTACTATTACTATTACTATTACTATTACTATTACTATTACTATTACTATTACTATTACTATTACTATTACTATTACTATTACTATTACTATTACTATTACTATTACTATTACTATTACTATTACTATTACTATTACTATTACTATTACTATTACTATTACTATTACTATTACTATTACTATTACTATTACTATTACTATTACTATTACTATTACTATTACTATTACTATTACTATTACTATTACTATTACTATTACTATTACTATTACTATTACTATTACTATTACTATTACTATTACTATTACTATTACTATTACTATTACTATTACTATTACTATTACTATTACTATTACTATTACTATTACTATTACTATTACTATTACTATTACTATTACTATTACTATTACTATTACTATTACTATTACTATTACTATTACTATTACTATTACTATTACTATTACTATTACTATTACTATTACTATTACTATTACTATTACTATTACTATTACTATTACTATTACTATTACTATTACTATTACTATTACTATTACTATTACTATTACTATTACTATTACTATTACTATTACTATTACTATTACTATTACTATTACTATTACTATTACTATTACTATTACTATTACTATTACTATTACTATTACTATTACTATTACTATTACTATTACTATTACTATTACTATTACTATTACTATTACTATTACTATTACTATTACTATTACTATTACTATTACTATTACTATTACTATTACTATTACTATTACTATTACTATTACTATTACTATTACTATTACTATTACTATTACTATTACTATTACTATTACTATTACTATTACTATTACTATTACTATTACTATTACTATTACTATTACTATTACTATTACTATTACTATTACTATTACTATTACTATTACTATTACTATTACTATTACTATTACTATTACTATTACTATTACTATTACTATTACTATTACTATTACTATTACTATTACTATTACTATTACTATTACTATTACTATTACTATTACTATTACTATTACTATTACTATTACTATTACTATTACTATTACTATTACTATTACTATTACTATTACTATTACTATTACTATTACTATTACTATTACTATTACTATTACTATTACTATTACTATTACTATTACTATTACTATTACTATTACTATTACTATTACTATTACTATTACTATTACTATTACTATTACTATTACTATTACTATTACTATTACTATTACTATTACTATTACTATTACTATTACTATTACTATTACTATTACTATTACTATTACTATTACTATTACTATTACTATTACTATTACTATTACTATTACTATTACTATTACTATTACTATTACTATTACTATTACTATTACTATTACTATTACTATTACTATTACTATTACTATTACTATTACTATTACTATTACTATTACTATTACTATTACTATTACTATTACTATTACTATTACTATTACTATTACTATTACTATTACTATTACTATTACTATTACTATTACTATTACTATTACTATTACTATTACTATTACTATTACTATTACTATTACTATTACTATTACTATTACTATTACTATTACTATTACTATTACTATTACTATTACTATTACTATTACTATTACTATTACTATTACTATTACTATTACTATTACTATTACTATTACTATTACTATTACTATTACTATTACTATTACTATTACTATTACTATTACTATTACTATTACTATTACTATTACTATTACTATTACTATTACTATTACTATTACTATTACTATTACTATTACTATTACTATTACTATTACTATTACTATTACTATTACTATTACTATTACTATTACTATTACTATTACTATTACTATTACTATTACTATTACTATTACTATTACTATTACTATTACTATTACTATTACTATTACTATTACTATTACTATTACTATTACTATTACTATTACTATTACTATTACTATTACTATTACTATTACTATTACTATTACTATTACTATTACTATTACTATTACTATTACTATTACTATTACTATTACTATTACTATTACTATTACTATTACTATTACTATTACTATTACTATTACTATTACTATTACTATTACTATTACTATTACTATTACTATTACTATTACTATTACTATTACTATTACTATTACTATTACTATTACTATTACTATTACTATTACTATTACTATTACTATTACTATTACTATTACTATTACTATTACTATTACTATTACTATTACTATTACTATTACTATTACTATTACTATTACTATTACTATTACTATTACTATTACTATTACTATTACTATTACTATTACTATTACTATTACTATTACTATTACTATTACTATTACTATTACTATTACTATTACTATTACTATTACTATTACTATTACTATTACTATTACTATTACTATTACTATTACTATTACTATTACTATTACTATTACTATTACTATTACTATTACTATTACTATTACTATTACTATTACTATTACTATTACTATTACTATTACTATTACTATTACTATTACTATTACTATTACTATTACTATTACTATTACTATTACTATTACTATTACTATTACTATTACTATTACTATTACTATTACTATTACTATTACTATTACTATTACTATTACTATTACTATTACTATTACTATTACTATTACTATTACTATTACTATTACTATTACTATTACTATTACTATTACTATTACTATTACTATTACTATTACTATTACTATTACTATTACTATTACTATTACTATTACTATTACTATTACTATTACTATTACTATTACTATTACTATTACTATTACTATTACTATTACTATTACTATTACTATTACTATTACTATTACTATTACTATTACTATTACTATTACTATTACTATTACTATTACTATTACTATTACTATTACTATTACTATTACTATTACTATTACTATTACTATTACTATTACTATTACTATTACTATTACTATTACTATTACTATTACTATTACTATTACTATTACTATTACTATTACTATTACTATTACTATTACTATTACTATTACTATTACTATTACTATTACTATTACTATTACTATTACTATTACTATTACTATTACTATTACTATTACTATTACTATTACTATTACTATTACTATTACTATTACTATTACTATTACTATTACTATTACTATTACTATTACTATTACTATTACTATTACTATTACTATTACTATTACTATTACTATTACTATTACTATTACTATTACTATTACTATTACTATTACTATTACTATTACTATTACTATTACTATTACTATTACTATTACTATTACTATTACTATTACTATTACTATTACTATTACTATTACTATTACTATTACTATTACTATTACTATTACTATTACTATTACTATTACTATTACTATTACTATTACTATTACTATTACTATTACTATTACTATTACTATTACTATTACTATTACTATTACTATTACTATTACTATTACTATTACTATTACTATTACTATTACTATTACTATTACTATTACTATTACTATTACTATTACTATTACTATTACTATTACTATTACTATTACTATTACTATTACTATTACTATTACTATTACTATTACTATTACTATTACTATTACTATTACTATTACTATTACTATTACTATTACTATTACTATTACTATTACTATTACTATTACTATTACTATTACTATTACTATTACTATTACTATTACTATTACTATTACTATTACTATTACTATTACTATTACTATTACTATTACTATTACTATTACTATTACTATTACTATTACTATTACTATTACTATTACTATTACTATTACTATTACTATTACTATTACTATTACTATTACTATTACTATTACTATTACTATTACTATTACTATTACTATTACTATTACTATTACTATTACTATTACTATTACTATTACTATTACTATTACTATTACTATTACTATTACTATTACTATTACTATTACTATTACTATTACTATTACTATTACTATTACTATTACTATTACTATTACTATTACTATTACTATTACTATTACTATTACTATTACTATTACTATTACTATTACTATTACTATTACTATTACTATTACTATTACTATTACTATTACTATTACTATTACTATTACTATTACTATTACTATTACTATTACTATTACTATTACTATTACTATTACTATTACTATTACTATTACTATTACTATTACTATTACTATTACTATTACTATTACTATTACTATTACTATTACTATTACTATTACTATTACTATTACTATTACTATTACTATTACTATTACTATTACTATTACTATTACTATTACTATTACTATTACTATTACTATTACTATTACTATTACTATTACTATTACTATTACTATTACTATTACTATTACTATTACTATTACTATTACTATTACTATTACTATTACTATTACTATTACTATTACTATTACTATTACTATTACTATTACTATTACTATTACTATTACTATTACTATTACTATTACTATTACTATTACTATTACTATTACTATTACTATTACTATTACTATTACTATTACTATTACTATTACTATTACTATTACTATTACTATTACTATTACTATTACTATTACTATTACTATTACTATTACTATTACTATTACTATTACTATTACTATTACTATTACTATTACTATTACTATTACTATTACTATTACTATTACTATTACTATTACTATTACTATTACTATTACTATTACTATTACTATTACTATTACTATTACTATTACTATTACTATTACTATTACTATTACTATTACTATTACTATTACTATTACTATTACTATTACTATTACTATTACTATTACTATTACTATTACTATTACTATTACTATTACTATTACTATTACTATTACTATTACTATTACTATTACTATTACTATTACTATTACTATTACTATTACTATTACTATTACTATTACTATTACTATTACTATTACTATTACTATTACTATTACTATTACTATTACTATTACTATTACTATTACTATTACTATTACTATTACTATTACTATTACTATTACTATTACTATTACTATTACTATTACTATTACTATTACTATTACTATTACTATTACTATTACTATTACTATTACTATTACTATTACTATTACTATTACTATTACTATTACTATTACTATTACTATTACTATTACTATTACTATTACTATTACTATTACTATTACTATTACTATTACTATTACTATTACTATTACTATTACTATTACTATTACTATTACTATTACTATTACTATTACTATTACTATTACTATTACTATTACTATTACTATTACTATTACTATTACTATTACTATTACTATTACTATTACTATTACTATTACTATTACTATTACTATTACTATTACTATTACTATTACTATTACTATTACTATTACTATTACTATTACTATTACTATTACTATTACTATTACTATTACTATTACTATTACTATTACTATTACTATTACTATTACTATTACTATTACTATTACTATTACTATTACTATTACTATTACTATTACTATTACTATTACTATTACTATTACTATTACTATTACTATTACTATTACTATTACTATTACTATTACTATTACTATTACTATTACTATTACTATTACTATTTACTATTACTATTACTATTACTATTACTATTACTATTACTATTACTATTACTATTACTATTACTATTACTATTACTATTACTATTACTATTACTATTACTATTACTATTACTATTACTATTACTATTACTATTACTATTACTATTACTATTACTATTACTATTACTATTACTATTACTATTACTATTACTATTACTATTACTATTACTATTACTATTACTATTACTATTACTATTACTATTACTATTACTATTACTATTACTATTACTATTACTATTACTATTACTATTACTATTACTATTACTATTACTATTACTATTACTATTACTATTACTATTACTATTACTATTACTATTACTATTACTATTACTATTACTATTACTATTACTATTACTATTACTATTACTATTACTATTACTATTACTATTACTATTACTATTACTATTACTATTACTATTACTATTACTATTACTATTACTATTACTATTACTATTACTATTACTATTACTATTACTATTACTATTACTATTACTATTACTATTACTATTACTATTACTATTACTATTACTATTACTATTACTATTACTATTACTATTACTATTACTATTACTATTACTATTACTATTACTATTACTATTACTATTACTATTACTATTACTATTACTATTACTATTACTATTACTATTACTATTACTATTACTATTACTATTACTATTACTATTACTATTACTATTACTATTACTATTACTATTACTATTACTATTACTATTACTATTACTATTACTATTACTATTACTATTACTATTACTATTACTATTACTATTACTATTACTATTACTATTACTATTACTATTACTATTACTATTACTATTACTATTACTATTACTATTACTATTACTATTACTATTACTATTACTATTACTATTACTATTACTATTACTATTACTATTACTATTACTATTACTATTACTATTACTATTACTATTACTATTACTATTACTATTACTATTACTATTACTATTACTATTACTATTACTATTACTATTACTATTACTATTACTATTACTATTACTATTACTATTACTATTACTATTACTATTACTATTACTATTACTATTACTATTACTATTACTATTACTATTACTATTACTATTACTATTACTATTACTATTACTATTACTATTACTATTACTATTACTATTACTATTACTATTACTATTACTATTACTATTACTATTACTATTACTATTACTATTACTATTACTATTACTATTACTATTACTATTACTATTACTATTACTATTACTATTACTATTACTATTACTATTACTATTACTATTACTATTACTATTACTATTACTATTACTATTACTATTACTATTACTATTACTATTACTATTACTATTACTATTACTATTACTATTACTATTACTATTACTATTACTATTACTATTACTATTACTATTACTATTACTATTACTATTACTATTACTATTACTATTACTATTACTATTACTATTACTATTACTATTACTATTACTATTACTATTACTATTACTATTACTATTACTATTACTATTACTATTACTATTACTATTACTATTACTATTACTATTACTATTACTATTACTATTACTATTACTATTACTATTACTATTACTATTACTATTACTATTACTATTACTATTACTATTACTATTACTATTACTATTACTATTACTATTACTATTACTATTACTATTACTATTACTATTACTATTACTATTACTATTACTATTACTATTACTATTACTATTACTATTACTATTACTATTACTATTACTATTACTATTACTATTACTATTACTATTACTATTACTATTACTATTACTATTACTATTACTATTACTATTACTATTACTATTACTATTACTATTACTATTACTATTACTATTACTATTACTATTACTATTACTATTACTATTACTATTACTATTACTATTACTATTACTATTACTATTACTATTACTATTACTATTACTATTACTATTACTATTACTATTACTATTACTATTACTATTACTATTACTATTACTATTACTATTACTATTACTATTACTATTACTATTACTATTACTATTACTATTACTATTACTATTACTATTACTATTACTATTACTATTACTATTACTATTACTATTACTATTACTATTACTATTACTATTACTATTACTATTACTATTACTATTACTATTACTATTACTATTACTATTACTATTACTATTACTATTACTATTACTATTACTATTACTATTACTATTACTATTACTATTACTATTACTATTACTATTACTATTACTATTACTATTACTATTACTATTACTATTACTATTACTATTACTATTACTATTACTATTACTATTACTATTACTATTACTATTACTATTACTATTACTATTACTATTACTATTACTATTACTATTACTATTACTATTACTATTACTATTACTATTACTATTACTATTACTATTACTATTACTATTACTATTACTATTACTATTACTATTACTATTACTATTACTATTACTATTACTATTACTATTACTATTACTATTACTATTACTATTACTATTACTATTACTATTACTATTACTATTACTATTACTATTACTATTACTATTACTATTACTATTACTATTACTATTACTATTACTATTACTATTACTATTACTATTACTATTACTATTACTATTACTATTACTATTACTATTACTATTACTATTACTATTACTATTACTATTACTATTACTATTACTATTACTATTACTATTACTATTACTATTACTATTACTATTACTATTACTATTACTATTACTATTACTATTACTATTACTATTACTATTACTATTACTATTACTATTACTATTACTATTACTATTACTATTACTATTACTATTACTATTACTATTACTATTACTATTACTATTACTATTACTATTACTATTACTATTACTATTACTATTACTATTACTATTACTATTACTATTACTATTACTATTACTATTACTATTACTATTACTATTACTATTACTATTACTATTACTATTACTATTACTATTACTATTACTATTACTATTACTATTACTATTACTATTACTATTACTATTACTATTACTATTACTATTACTATTACTATTACTATTACTATTACTATTACTATTACTATTACTATTACTATTACTATTACTATTACTATTACTATTACTATTACTATTACTATTACTATTACTATTACTATTACTATTACTATTACTATTACTATTACTATTACTATTACTATTACTATTACTATTACTATTACTATTACTATTACTATTACTATTACTATTACTATTACTATTACTATTACTATTACTATTACTATTACTATTACTATTACTATTACTATTACTATTACTATTACTATTACTATTACTATTACTATTACTATTACTATTACTATTACTATTACTATTACTATTACTATTACTATTACTATTACTATTACTATTACTATTACTATTACTATTACTATTACTATTACTATTACTATTACTATTACTATTACTATTACTATTACTATTACTATTACTATTACTATTACTATTACTATTACTATTACTATTACTATTACTATTACTATTACTATTACTATTACTATTACTATTACTATTACTATTACTATTACTATTACTATTACTATTACTATTACTATTACTATTACTATTACTATTACTATTACTATTACTATTACTATTACTATTACTATTACTATTACTATTACTATTACTATTACTATTACTATTACTATTACTATTACTATTACTATTACTATTACTATTACTATTACTATTACTATTACTATTACTATTACTATTACTATTACTATTACTATTACTATTACTATTACTATTACTATTACTATTACTATTACTATTACTATTACTATTACTATTACTATTACTATTACTATTACTATTACTATTACTATTACTATTACTATTACTATTACTATTACTATTACTATTACTATTACTATTACTATTACTATTACTATTACTATTACTATTACTATTACTATTACTATTACTATTACTATTACTATTACTATTACTATTACTATTACTATTACTATTACTATTACTATTACTATTACTATTACTATTACTATTACTATTACTATTACTATTACTATTACTATTACTATTACTATTACTATTACTATTACTATTACTATTACTATTACTATTACTATTACTATTACTATTACTATTACTATTACTATTACTATTACTATTACTATTACTATTACTATTACTATTACTATTACTATTACTATTACTATTACTATTACTATTACTATTACTATTACTATTACTATTACTATTACTATTACTATTACTATTACTATTACTATTACTATTACTATTACTATTACTATTACTATTACTATTACTATTACTATTACTATTACTATTACTATTACTATTACTATTACTATTACTATTACTATTACTATTACTATTACTATTACTATTACTATTACTATTACTATTACTATTACTATTACTATTACTATTACTATTACTATTACTATTACTATTACTATTACTATTACTATTACTATTACTATTACTATTACTATTACTATTACTATTACTATTACTATTACTATTACTATTACTATTACTATTACTATTACTATTACTATTACTATTACTATTACTATTACTATTACTATTACTATTACTATTACTATTACTATTACTATTACTATTACTATTACTATTACTATTACTATTACTATTACTATTACTATTACTATTACTATTACTATTACTATTACTATTACTATTACTATTACTATTACTATTACTATTACTATTACTATTACTATTACTATTACTATTACTATTACTATTACTATTACTATTACTATTACTATTACTATTACTATTACTATTACTATTACTATTACTATTACTATTACTATTACTATTACTATTACTATTACTATTACTATTACTATTACTATTACTATTACTATTACTATTACTATTACTATTACTATTACTATTACTATTACTATTACTATTACTATTACTATTACTATTACTATTACTATTACTATTACTATTACTATTACTATTACTATTACTATTACTATTACTATTACTATTACTATTACTATTACTATTACTATTACTATTACTATTACTATTACTATTACTATTACTATTACTATTACTATTACTATTACTATTACTATTACTATTACTATTACTATTACTATTACTATTACTATTACTATTACTATTACTATTACTATTACTATTACTATTACTATTACTATTACTATTACTATTACTATTACTATTACTATTACTATTACTATTACTATTACTATTACTATTACTATTACTATTACTATTACTATTACTATTACTATTACTATTACTATTACTATTACTATTACTATTACTATTACTATTACTATTACTATTACTATTACTATTACTATTACTATTACTATTACTATTACTATTACTATTACTATTACTATTACTATTACTATTACTATTACTATTACTATTACTATTACTATTACTATTACTATTACTATTACTATTACTATTACTATTACTATTACTATTACTATTACTATTACTATTACTATTACTATTACTATTACTATTACTATTACTATTACTATTACTATTACTATTACTATTACTATTACTATTACTATTACTATTACTATTACTATTACTATTACTATTACTATTACTATTACTATTACTATTACTATTACTATTACTATTACTATTACTATTACTATTACTATTACTATTACTATTACTATTACTATTACTATTACTATTACTATTACTATTACTATTACTATTACTATTACTATTACTATTACTATTACTATTACTATTACTATTACTATTACTATTACTATTACTATTACTATTACTATTACTATTACTATTACTATTACTATTACTATTACTATTACTATTACTATTACTATTACTATTACTATTACTATTACTATTACTATTACTATTACTATTACTATTACTATTACTATTACTATTACTATTACTATTACTATTACTATTACTATTACTATTACTATTACTATTACTATTACTATTACTATTACTATTACTATTACTATTACTATTACTATTACTATTACTATTACTATTACTATTACTATTACTATTACTATTACTATTACTATTACTATTTACTATTACTATTACTATTACTATTACTATTACTATTACTATTACTATTACTATTACTATTACTATTACTATTACTATTACTATTACTATATTACTATTACTATTACTATTACTATTACTATTACTATTACTATTACTATTACTATTACTATTACTATTACTATTACTATTACTATTACTATTACTATTACTATTACTATTACTATTACTATTACTATTACTATTACTATTACTATTACTATTACTATTACTATTACTATTACTATTACTATTACTATTACTATTACTATTACTATTACTATTACTATTACTATTACTATTACTATTACTATTACTATTACTATTACTATTACTATTACTATTACTATTACTATTACTATTACTATTACTATTACTATTACTATTACTATTACTATTACTATTACTATTACTATTACTATTACTATTACTATTACTATTACTATTACTATTACTATTACTATTACTATTACTATTACTATTACTATTACTATTACTATTACTATTACTATTACTATTACTATTACTATTACTATTACTATTACTATTACTATTACTATTACTATTACTATTACTATTACTATTACTATTACTATTACTATTACTATTACTATTACTATTACTATTACTATTACTATTACTATTACTATTACTATTACTATTACTATTACTATTACTATTACTATTACTATTACTATTACTATTACTATTACTATTACTATTACTATTACTATTACTATTACTATTACTATTACTATTACTATTACTATTACTATTACTATTACTATTACTATTACTATTACTATTACTATTACTATTACTATTACTATTACTATTACTATTACTATTACTATTACTATTACTATTACTATTACTATTACTATTACTATTACTATTACTATTACTATTACTATTACTATTACTATTACTATTACTATTACTATTACTATTACTATTACTATTACTATTACTATTACTATTACTATTACTATTACTATTACTATTACTATTACTATTACTATTACTATTACTATTACTATTACTATTACTATTACTATTACTATTACTATTACTATTACTATTACTATTACTATTACTATTACTATTACTATTACTATTACTATTACTATTACTATTACTATTACTATTACTATTACTATTACTATTACTATTACTATTACTATTACTATTACTATTACTATTACTATTACTATTACTATTACTATTACTATTACTATTACTATTACTATTACTATTACTATTACTATTACTATTACTATTACTATTACTATTACTATTACTATTACTATTACTATTACTATTACTATTACTATTACTATTACTATTACTATTACTATTACTATTACTATTACTATTACTATTACTATTACTATTACTATTACTATTACTATTACTATTACTATTACTATTACTATTACTATTACTATTACTATTACTATTACTATTACTATTACTATTACTATTACTATTACTATTACTATTACTATTACTATTACTATTACTATTACTATTACTATTACTATTACTATTACTATTACTATTACTATTACTATTACTATTACTATTACTATTACTATTACTATTACTATTACTATTACTATTACTATTACTATTACTATTACTATTACTATTACTATTACTATTACTATTACTATTACTATTACTATTACTATTACTATTACTATTACTATTACTATTACTATTACTATTACTATTACTATTACTATTACTATTACTATTACTATTACTATTACTATTACTATTACTATTACTATTACTATTACTATTACTATTACTATTACTATTACTATTACTATTACTATTACTATTACTATTACTATTACTATTACTATTACTATTACTATTACTATTACTATTACTATTACTATTACTATTACTATTACTATTACTATTACTATTACTATTACTATTACTATTACTATTACTATTACTATTACTATTACTATTACTATTACTATTACTATTACTATTACTATTACTATTACTATTACTATTACTATTACTATTACTATTACTATTACTATTACTATTACTATTACTATTACTATTACTATTACTATTACTATTACTATTACTATTACTATTACTATTACTATTACTATTACTATTACTATTACTATTACTATTACTATTACTATTACTATTACTATTACTATTACTATTACTATTACTATTACTATTACTATTACTATTACTATTACTATTACTATTACTATTACTATTACTATTACTATTACTATTACTATTACTATTACTATTACTATTACTATTACTATTACTATTACTATTACTATTACTATTACTATTACTATTACTATTACTATTACTATTACTATTACTATTACTATTACTATTACTATTACTATTACTATTACTATTACTATTACTATTACTATTACTATTACTATTACTATTACTATTACTATTACTATTACTATTACTATTACTATTACTATTACTATTACTATTACTATTACTATTACTATTACTATTACTATTACTATTACTATTACTATTACTATTACTATTACTATTACTATTACTATTACTATTACTATTACTATTACTATTACTATTACTATTACTATTACTATTACTATTACTATTACTATTACTATTACTATTACTATTACTATTACTATTACTATTACTATTACTATTACTATTACTATTACTATTACTATTACTATTACTATTACTATTACTATTACTATTACTATTACTATTACTATTACTATTACTATTACTATTACTATTACTATTACTATTACTATTACTATTACTATTACTATTACTATTACTATTACTATTACTATTACTATTACTATTACTATTACTATTACTATTACTATTACTATTACTATTACTATTACTATTACTATTACTATTACTATTACTATTACTATTACTATTACTATTACTATTACTATTACTATTACTATTACTATTACTATTACTATTACTATTACTATTACTATTACTATTACTATTACTATTACTATTACTATTACTATTACTATTACTATTACTATTACTATTACTATTACTATTACTATTACTATTACTATTACTATTACTATTACTATTACTATTACTATTACTATTACTATTACTATTACTATTACTATTACTATTACTATTACTATTACTATTACTATTACTATTACTATTACTATTACTATTACTATTACTATTACTATTACTATTACTATTACTATTACTATTACTATTACTATTACTATTACTATTACTATTACTATTACTATTACTATTACTATTACTATTACTATTACTATTACTATTACTATTACTATTACTATTACTATTACTATTACTATTACTATTACTATTACTATTACTATTACTATTACTATTACTATTACTATTACTATTACTATTACTATTACTATTACTATTACTATTACTATTACTATTACTATTACTATTACTATTACTATTACTATTACTATTACTATTACTATTACTATTACTATTACTATTACTATTACTATTACTATTACTATTACTATTACTATTACTATTACTATTACTATTACTATTACTATTACTATTACTATTACTATTACTATTACTATTACTATTACTATTACTATTACTATTACTATTACTATTACTATTACTATTACTATTACTATTACTATTACTATTACTATTACTATTACTATTACTATTACTATTACTATTACTATTACTATTACTATTACTATTACTATTACTATTACTATTACTATTACTATTACTATTACTATTACTATTACTATTACTATTACTATTACTATTACTATTACTATTACTATTACTATTACTATTACTATTACTATTACTATTACTATTACTATTACTATTACTATTACTATTACTATTACTATTACTATTACTATTACTATTACTATTACTATTACTATTACTATTACTATTACTATTACTATTACTATTACTATTACTATTACTATTACTATTACTATTACTATTACTATTACTATTACTATTACTATTACTATTACTATTACTATTACTATTACTATTACTATTACTATTACTATTACTATTACTATTACTATTACTATTACTATTACTATTACTATTACTATTACTATTACTATTACTATTACTATTACTATTACTATTACTATTACTATTACTATTACTATTACTATTACTATTACTATTACTATTACTATTACTATTACTATTACTATTACTATTACTATTACTATTACTATTACTATTACTATTACTATTACTATTACTATTACTATTACTATTACTATTACTATTACTATTACTATTACTATTACTATTACTATTACTATTACTATTACTATTACTATTACTATTACTATTACTATTACTATTACTATTACTATTACTATTACTATTACTATTACTATTACTATTACTATTACTATTACTATTACTATTACTATTACTATTACTATTACTATTACTATTACTATTACTATTACTATTACTATTACTATTACTATTACTATTACTATTACTATTACTATTACTATTACTATTACTATTACTATTACTATTACTATTACTATTACTATTACTATTACTATTACTATTACTATTACTATTACTATTACTATTACTATTACTATTACTATTACTATTACTATTACTATTACTATTACTATTACTATTACTATTACTATTACTATTACTATTACTATTACTATTACTATTACTATTACTATTACTATTACTATTACTATTACTATTACTATTATATTACTATTACTATTACTATTACTATTACTATTACTATTACTATTACTATTACTATTACTATTACTATTACTATTACTATTACTATTACTATTACTATTACTATTACTATTACTATTACTATTACTATTACTATTACTATTACTATTACTATTACTATTACTATTACTATTACTATTACTATTACTATTACTATTACTATTACTATTACTATTACTATTACTATTACTATTACTATTACTATTACTATTACTATTACTATTACTATTACTATTACTATTACTATTACTATTACTATTACTATTACTATTACTATTACTATTACTATTACTATTTACTATTACTATTACTATTACTATTACTATTACTATTACTATTACTATTACTATTACTATTACTATTACTATTACTATTACTATTACTATTACTATTACTATTACTATTACTATTACTATTACTATTACTATTACTATTACTATTACTATTACTATTACTATTACTATTACTATTACTATTACTATTACTATTACTATTACTATTACTATTACTATTACTATTACTATTACTATTACTATTACTATTACTATTACTATTACTATTACTATTACTATTACTATTACTATTACTATTACTATTACTATTACTATTACTATTACTATTACTATTACTATTACTATTACTATTACTATTACTATTACTATTACTATTACTATTACTATTACTATTACTATTACTATTACTATTACTATTACTATTACTATTACTATTACTATTACTATTACTATTACTATTACTATTACTATTACTATTACTATTACTATTACTATTACTATTACTATTACTATTACTATTACTATTACTATTACTATTACTATTACTATTACTATTACTATTACTATTACTATTACTATTACTATTACTATTACTATTACTATTACTATTACTATTACTATTACTATTACTATTACTATTACTATTACTATTACTATTACTATTACTATTACTATTACTATTACTATTACTATTACTATTACTATTACTATTACTATTACTATTACTATTACTATTACTATTACTATTACTATTACTATTACTATTACTATTACTATTACTATTACTATTACTATTACTATTACTATTACTATTACTATTACTATTACTATTACTATTACTATTACTATTACTATTACTATTACTATTACTATTACTATTACTATTACTATTACTATTACTATTACTATTACTATTACTATTACTATTACTATTACTATTACTATTACTATTACTATTACTATTACTATTACTATTACTATTACTATTACTATTACTATTACTATTACTATTACTATTACTATTACTATTACTATTACTATTACTATTACTATTACTATTACTATTACTATTACTATTACTATTACTATTACTATTACTATTACTATTACTATTACTATTACTATTACTATTACTATTACTATTACTATTACTATTACTATTACTATTACTATTACTATTACTATTACTATTACTATTACTATTACTATTACTATTACTATTACTATTACTATTACTATTACTATTACTATTACTATTACTATTACTATTACTATTACTATTACTATTACTATTACTACTATTACTATTACTATTACTATTACTATTACTATTACTATTACTATTACTATTACTATTACTATTACTATTACTATTACTATTACTATTACTATTACTATTACTATTACTATTACTATTACTATTACTATTACTATTACTATTACTATTACTATTACTATTACTATTACTATTACTATTACTATTACTATTACTATTACTATTACTATTACTATTACTATTACTATTACTATTACTATTACTATTACTATTACTATTACTATTACTATTACTATTACTATTACTATTACTATTACTATTACTATTACTATTACTATTACTATTACTATTACTATTACTATTACTATTACTATTACTATTACTATTACTATTACTATTACTATTACTATTACTATTACTATTACTATTACTATTACTATTACTATTACTATTACTATTACTATTACTATTACTATTACTATTACTATTACTATTACTATTACTATTACTATTACTATTACTATTACTATTACTATTACTATTACTATTACTATTACTATTACTATTACTATTACTATTACTATTACTATTACTATTACTATTACTATTACTATTACTATTACTATTACTATTACTATTACTATTACTATTACTATTACTATTACTATTACTATTACTATTACTATTACTATTACTATTACTATTACTATTACTATTACTATTACTATTACTATTACTATTACTATTACTATTACTATTACTATTACTATTACTATTACTATTACTATTACTATTACTATTACTATTACTATTACTATTACTATTACTATTACTATTACTATTACTATTACTATTACTATTACTATTACTATTACTATTACTATTACTATTACTATTACTATTACTATTACTATTACTATTACTATTACTATTACTATTACTATTACTATTACTATTACTATTACTATTACTATTACTATTACTATTACTATTACTATTACTATTACTATTACTATTACTATTACTATTACTATTACTATTACTATTACTATTACTATTACTATTACTATTACTATTACTATTACTATTACTATTACTATTACTATTACTATTACTATTACTATTACTATTACTATTACTATTACTATTACTATTACTATTACTATTACTATTACTATTACTATTACTATTACTATTACTATTACTATTACTATTACTATTACTATTACTATTACTATTACTATTACTATTACTATTACTATTACTATTACTATTACTATTACTATTACTATTACTATTACTATTACTATTACTATTACTATTACTATTACTATTACTATTACTATTACTATTACTATTACTATTACTATTACTATTACTATTACTATTACTATTACTATTACTATTACTATTACTATTACTATTACTATTACTATTACTATTACTATTACTATTACTATTACTATTACTATTACTATTACTATTACTATTACTATTACTATTACTATTACTATTACTATTACTATTACTATTACTATTACTATTACTATTACTATTACTATTACTATTACTATTACTATTACTATTACTATTACTATTACTATTACTATTACTATTACTATTACTATTACTATTACTATTACTATTACTATTACTATTACTATTACTATTACTATTACTATTACTATTACTATTACTATTACTATTACTATTACTATTACTATTACTATTACTATTACTATTACTATTACTATTACTATTACTATTACTATTACTATTACTATTACTATTACTATTACTATTACTATTACTATTACTATTACTATTACTATTACTATTACTATTACTATTACTATTACTATTACTATTACTATTACTATTACTATTACTATTACTATTACTATTACTATTACTATTACTATTACTATTACTATTACTATTACTATTACTATTACTATTACTATTACTATTACTATTACTATTACTATTACTATTACTATTACTATTACTATTACTATTACTATTACTATTACTATTACTATTACTATTACTATTACTATTACTATTACTATTACTATTACTATTACTATTACTATTACTATTACTATTACTATTACTATTACTATTACTATTACTATTACTATTACTATTACTATTACTATTACTATTACTATTACTATTACTATTACTATTACTATTACTATTACTATTACTATTACTATTACTATTACTATTACTATTACTATTACTATTACTATTACTATTACTATTACTATTACTATTACTATTACTATTACTATTACTATTACTATTACTATTACTATTACTATTAACTATTACTATTACTATTACTATTACTATTACTATTACTATTACTATTACTATTACTATTACTATTACTATTACTATTACTATTACTATTACTATTACTATTACTATTACTATTACTATTACTATTACTATTACTATTACTATTACTATTACTATTACTATTACTATTACTATTACTATTACTATTACTATTACTATTACTATTACTATTACTATTACTATTACTATTACTATTACTATTACTATTACTATTACTATTACTATTACTATTACTATTACTATTACTATTACTATTACTATTACTATTACTATTACTATTACTATTACTATTACTATTACTATTACTATTACTATTACTATTACTATTACTATTACTATTACTATTACTATTACTATTACTATTACTATTACTATTACTATTACTATTACTATTACTATTACTATTACTATTACTATTACTATTACTATTATTACTATTACTATTACTATTACTATTACTATTACTATTACTATTACTATTACTATTACTATTACTATTACTATTACTATTACTATTACTATTACTATTACTATTACTATTACTATTACTATTACTATTACTATTACTATTACTATTACTATTACTATTACTATTACTATTACTATTACTATTACTATTACTATTACTATTACTATTACTATTACTATTACTATTACTATTACTATTACTATTACTATTACTATTACTATTACTATTACTATTACTATTACTATTACTATTACTATTACTATTACTATTACTATTACTATTACTATTACTATTACTATTACTATTACTATTACTATTACTATTACTATTACTATTACTATAACTATTACTATTACTATTACTATTACTATTACTATTACTATTACTATTACTATTACTATTACTATTACTATTACTATTACTATTACTATTACTATTACTATTACTATTACTATTACTATTACTATTACTATTACTATTACTATTACTATTACTATTACTATTACTATTACTATTACTATTACTATTACTATTACTATTACTATTACTATTACTATTACTATTACTATTACTATTACTATTACTATTACTATTACTATTACTATTACTATTACTATTACTATTACTATTACTATTACTATTACTATTACTATTACTATTACTATTACTATTACTATTACTATTACTATTACTATTACTATTACTATTACTATTACTATTACTATATTACTATTACTATTACTATTACTATTACTATTACTATTACTATTACTATTACTATTACTATTACTATTACTATTACTATTACTATTACTATTACTATTACTATTACTATTACTATTACTATTACTATTACTATTACTATTACTATTACTATTACTATTACTATTACTATTACTATTACTATTACTATTACTATTACTATTACTATTACTATTACTATTACTATTACTATTACTATTACTATTACTATTACTATTACTATTACTATTACTATTACTATTACTATTACTATTACTATTACTATTACTATTACTATTACTATTACTATTACTATTACTATTACTATTACTATTACTATTACTATTACTATTACTATTACTATTACTATTACTATTACTATTACTATTACTATTACTATTACTATTACTATTACTATTACTATTACTATTACTATTACTATTACTATTACTATTACTATTACTATTACTATTACTATTACTATTACTATTACTATTACTATTACTATTACTATTACTATTACTATTACTATTACTATTACTATTACTATTACTATTACTATTACTATTACTATTACTATTACTATTACTATTACTATTACTATTACTATTACTATTACTATTACTATTACTATTACTATTACTATTACTATTACTATTACTATTACTATTACTATTACTATTACTATTACTATTACTATTACTATTACTATTACTATTACTATTACTATTACTATTACTATTACTATTACTATTACTATTACTATTACTATTACTATTACTATTACTATTACTATTACTATTACTATTACTATTACTATTACTATTACTATTACTATTACTATTACTATTACTATTACTATTACTATTACTATTACTATTACTATTACTATTACTATTACTATTACTATTACTATTACTATTACTATTACTATTACTATTACTATTACTATTACTATTACTATTACTATTACTATTACTATTACTATTACTATTACTATTACTATTATTACTATTACTATTACTATTACTATTACTATTACTATTACTATTACTATTACTATTACTATTACTATTACTATTACTATTACTATTACTATTACTATTACTATTACTATTACTATTACTATTACTATTACTATTACTATTACTATTACTATTACTATTACTATTACTATTACTATTACTATTACTATTACTATTACTATTACTATTACTATTACTATTACTATTACTATTATTACTATTACTATTACTATTACTATTACTATTACTATTACTATTACTATTACTATTACTATTACTATTACTATTTATTACTATTACTATTACTATTACTATTACTATTACTATTACTATTACTATTACTATTACTATTACTATTACTATTACTATTACTATTACTATTACTATTACTATTACTATTACTATTACTATTACTATTACTATTACTATTACTATTACTATTACTATTACTATTACTATTACTATTACTATTACTATTACTATTACTATTACTATTACTATTACTATTACTATTACTATTACTATTACTATTACTATTACTATTACTATTACTATTACTATTACTATTACTATTACTATTACTATTACTATTACTATTACTATTACTATTACTATTACTATTACTATTACTATTACTATTACTATTACTATTACTATTACTATTACTATTACTATTACTATTACTATTACTATTACTATTACTATTACTATTACTATTACTATTACTATTACTATTACTATTACTATTACTATTACTATTACTATTACTATTACTATTACTATTACTATTACTATTACTATTACTATTACTATTACTATTACTATTACTATTACTATTACTATTACTATTACTATTACTATTACTATTACTATTACTATTACTATTACTATTACTATTACTATTACTATTACTATTACTATTACTATTACTATTACTATTACTATTACTATTACTATTACTATTACTATTACTATTACTATTACTATTACTATTACTATTACTATTACTATTACTATTACTATTACTATTACTATTACTATTACTATTACTATTACTATTACTATTACTATTACTATTACTATTACTATTACTATTACTATTACTATTACTATTACTATTACTATTACTATTACTATTACTATTACTATTACTATTACTATTACTATTACTATTACTATTACTATTACTATTACTATTACTATTACTATTACTATTACTATTACTATTACTATTACTATTACTATTACTATTACTATTACTATTACTATTACTATTACTATTACTATTACTATTACTATTACTATTACTATTACTATTACTATTACTATTACTATTACTATTACTATTACTATTACTATTACTATTACTATTACTATTACTATTACTATTACTATTACTATTACTATTACTATTACTATTACTATTACTATTACTATTATTATTGTCATTATTATTATTATTATAATTATTATTATTTATGTGGCGTAATCTAGCTCTACGTGAAAGTATATCATCAAAATAGATTTTGAATAGACTAAGTAAAATTTTTTTCTTTTTTTGTGTTTTTGAAAACGTGACTTATTACTTTGACTGTCAAGCAATCGGAAATAGGAACGAAAAAAAGTATTGATCATTTATATAAAGTAAAATGTGAAGAAATGACTTTTCATAATTCAGTCAAAAGATTTTTAATTGTAGGACTTAATTAGCTAAAACGTAATATAATTGTTAAACAAATTTAATAAATAAATAATAAATAAATAAATAAAAGCGAATGTGGAATTATCAAAAATTTTACTTGTAATTTATAATATAAACTATCAAAAATAAAACTTTCATTTTCATTCATGATTTTATTTACTTCTTTTTATCTCTATTACACATCTGTCCAAATTAATAAAAACAATTAAGATATTTATATGTTATTGGAGTCATCTCTCGAATAACCATCAGCCCCAGTGGGCATGGCCCCTTTACTCATAAATAATGCGTACAAAGAAAAATATCGCTCAGTTTACGTTATGATGAGTGGGCATGTTGTCTGAACGGTCATAGATCCATTTGTGTTACAAAATTTTAAGGCAAGAATTTCCCATAACTCTGCAAAAAAAAACTTTTGTAATCAGACGAGTATGAATCGTCTACAAGCCGAAGGCTTCGGAATTTGATATTTTTTCGAATCTCTAAGGCCTTCTTTCAAAGTGTTACAAACATTTTAACAAGTGTAATTTAGCCATAATCTCGAAATAAAAAGCGAAAAAAACAAAAAAACTCCTCATTTCTCAATGCACCAAAATTACTGCATTACAAATATATTTTTTAATTAAAAATTTAATTTAAAAACTTAAACTAACTATTTCTTCCATGTTACGCGAAAGTTATTTTAATGGAACAATAACAAATCACTTATAGAACAATTAAAACTTGATTAAACTTCGTTAAAATAAGGATAATTTTTCATTTCATTTATCAAAAACAAATCAAATTTCAATTAATATCTAATCTCAGCAAAATCAGCCAGGTGAAAGTTAAATAAGAAAAAGTTAAGCTAAAAGAAAACTTACAAAAATAAATTAAGTTCAAGGAAATACAGCAATTCCAAAATTCCAAATTTTTCATACTGAACTTTTATCTCGCAAAACATTTATATTATAGTACATAAAAAATTGAAGGATAAAAAATTAGCTTAGGTTTCTGAAGAACACGATTTATATCTGTTAATTTTTTAATGATTTTGCTTATCTTGCATAATACAGAAATAGACAAACGAGCAAAGGCAGTGGAAGAGGCAGAAGCAGAGGCAAAGGCAAATCTTAAATCGATTGAGAATACGTTACTTACATCAATAACTCTGCGGTATCAATTTGCAGTGGCGTAATGGTTTAGAAAAGATGAAAAATTTTTTAGTTGAAAACCAAAGCTAGTTAACGAGACCTTCTTAAAGAGCCTTTATGCTGAGAATATATGTTAGGGTCATAGAGTATTAAAAGTAATAATTAGCAACAATAGCAAATCATTAGAAATATGCTATAAATAGCATAAGCGTAGTATTTTTCACATACACAAAAAAACAAAAAAAAATAAAGAAACAGAGGGGAAAAAAATGGAAACAATGAAATATTTTATTGTGTATAATATTTTGATAATAAGATTTATATATACACACCCACAACAACACCCATATCACATGTAATCTCATATACAAAAACAACAATCACTTGAATAGAAAAACAATGAAATAAAAATAAAGAGTGTAGATTTGTATGACACATCAATCGACAATGATGGCCTTTTCATAAAATATTTCACTTATAATCTACAAATAGCAAATATAAATGGAATGCTTGGTATCGGAGTATACTAAAGACATTTTTTTTTATAATTACCAGCTTTAGGTTAAAGGTATAATCGATTGCTAAAACGTTTGCCATATCCAGAAAGTAGTGTGAGAGAGATAGAGAGACAAAGAGAGACATTTAGCTATGTCATTTTAGCTATGTCTATATCTCTAACTCTAAAACAAATCAGACAAATCAGTTAAGCTGCCATGAAAGTTAATAAATTGATCTATATTTTTACTTAGCAAAAATTTTTCTTTTGGTAGACCTGCCTTAATAAAAAATAATCCATTGTAATATATCAAAACTACAACTTATCAAGTTTTTCTTAAGACTTAGATTTCAGATAAAGCATCGAAAATAGATCTTATATTAGAAAATGTTAAGATTTCCTACCTGAATTGGAGGAAAAAAGAGCGAGCGTTTGAGCCTAGCGAAACTTCCAAGACCTTGTAATTTGTATTAATTTAATTTTTTTTATTTGATGTAATCACGTTTTTAAGTAGTGTTTGTGTGTGGCGTATTCAACATTTCCATTCAGCCAGAAATAATTTCTTTTTTTCACTTGTTACACCCACAAATCCAGTATATTCATTTTGTCATTATGTTTGTAATACCTAAAGAAATATATATATATATATTCTTGATTAGCATCAAATTCTGAAACGATTTAGACATGTCTGTCTGTCTGTTTATTTGTCTGTTCGTCTGTCTGTGTGTTGCAAAGCAAAGAATATCAAGCTCAAATTTGGTAGGAACATTGTACGTTCTTGCAGGCAGGTTAGTATTGAAAATGGGCAGTCAGTTAAAGGACACGCCCACAATGCAACTTACACCAAGAACATCTCAATCTTTTTCAAGCAATGCTTGATAATTTTTCATGCATTATATGCAAACAGCCAAAATATGGAAATCTAAAATTTTGTACAAGTAGTAGAGCTTTTGGCCACGTCTGCGTAAAATTATACAATTTTTTTATGTGTACATTTTCCAACAACTAATGAAAAACCGAAACAACCCCTGAATCGTGCTTGCTATTTGGTGCTTGGATGATGGTTATCCAAAATTTGACCACAGCCAAATATAATTTTTTTACTTGCTCTATTTTGTTTTTCTTTGTCTTTTGCGGTTAAAATCATTGTCATTTTTAATAATGTTTTTAGACGCCTTTGAACAAATCATTTATATCAACCTATAACATAAAATGATTAAATTTTTATAACACCCTACATGCACTTGAGTTAACAGGACAGTGATTGTTATATTAAGTTTTACACATAAGAATTTTATTTTTTTTTATTAAAAGATCAATTTCTAAATGAGATATTTAAAGCGATTTAAATATGCCCAGACGTCTGTTTGTATGTTTCAAAAATACATCACATTTTATATGGACATAATTTACTAAAAGTATAAAGTTTATATAAGTTTTGTAAAGATTTAATAAAAATATACATCTTTGAATAAAAAAATCTTTAAAAATATCTTTTTTTTAATTTCCAATAAAAAAATTAAAATATTGCGATATATTTAAAGTAGACAAAAAATTTAATAGAATTATCTAAGATGTCTTGATGTCTTGTAAATGTACACCGTGGATGCCATGTAAGGTTCACCATCGACTGATGCGAATTGTCTTTCTTCATTTAGTTATTTATGTTTCATTTTTTTTTCTTTTGCTTGGAGATTTAAATAAAACATTCATCCATTAGTTATATTTCTTATATTTCAATGATTGTCAAGATGAAAATAGAATATTTATATAAAAATTAACATAAGCAAAAAATCAAATTAACCGCAAAAAAATTAACAGCAACAATAACAACAACATATTAATATAATAACTTTATAACGCTAATCATTCATTCATGCCCACCATGCCATGCCACCTCAACAAACCAATCAACTTCAACCTAAATTCACCCAGAGAAAATTAGATAAAATTTATCTAAATGCATAATAATAATGAGCAAGCAAAGCTAGCAAGCAAGCAAATAAGCAACTAAGCAAATAAGTAAATTTAGCAATCTAGTGTTAATTGTATACTTCGTATCGTATCAGTTCGTATCATATCAGTTCGTATCGTATCAGATCGTATCGTATCAGATCGTATCGTATCAGTTCATATCGTATCAGTTCGTATCGTAGCAGTTCGTACCGTATCAGTTCGTATCGTATCACTTCGTATCGTATCAATTCGTACCGTATCAGATCGTACCGTATCATTTCGTATCGCATCAGATCGTATCGTATCGTATCAGATCGTAGCGTATCGCATCGTATCTCTTTGTAACCCATTAAATCAGACTTGTCATAATCGATGGAACATACAACTTGTTTGGAGTTCATTTTATGTTGATTAGAAATTCCAGTTGTTTACGCATATTTTGTTTTGCTCTTTTTAAATTTTTTTTGCCTTTGGTTCTTAAATTTTTTTTCTCTTCTTCTTCTTTTTCTTCTCTTTAATTTTTCTTGTTTTTCATTTCGAAATACATATTCATAAAATAACTTCTATTACAGTTCATTTTTTTTTGTATGAATCAGAAAATATGACATCAAAAATTATTATTTATCTTTCGTTATCTCGTTATTTTTTCATTTTTATTTTGATTTAAATTCTTTTTGTTTTTGTTTTGTATTTTTCAACTTCTTTAATTTTTGCTTTTGTTTTTGTTATGGTCGAGTTCCATTTATTTACTTAATATTATTATCGTTTAAGATAACAGAAATTGTGGTTTATTTTAGAATGATTTTTATTTTGTGTAAAATTTTTATATTTTTTTTAATTAGTTTTTTTTGGGGTTTCTGATTTTTTTTTTGTTTGTTTTTTTTTTTTTTTGGTTTCTCCACCGGAAAGTCAGAAACTACTACCCACCACTTAAAGATTGGTGGTACATTCATTTTGTCATTATATTTGTAATACCTAAAAGGAAGCGTCGTAGATTCTAAAAAGTTCATATATATTCTTGATCAGTATTCTGAAATTGTGAAACGATTTAGGCATGTCTATCAATCTGTCCATCTGTCCGTATGTTGTTAACAATCTCCCAGTTGCAAAACAAAAGACATCAGGCTCAAATTTGGCAAGAGCTTAGCAAATTTTTGCATTATAGAAAATGGGCAAAATCGGTTAAAGGACACGCCCACAGTGCAACGAAAACTGAGACCACATATCTTGATATTTTAAAGTAGAATTTGTTGTTTATTTGCTCATTAATTGTACAGTCCAAACAATAGAAAGTTGAAACTTTGTACAAGTAGTAGAGCTATTGCTCTTTAAAACTTTATCTTAAAATCAAGCAAATCAGCCACGCCTGCGTAAAATTATATAAATTATATACAAAGTTACACTTTTCATTTATTTCTGATAATTTGAAACTAGCTTTTAATTGTAATATCATGGTGTCTGGATGGTGGGTATCCAAGATTTGGCCCCAGCCATATATAAAATTTTTTTAATTGTTTCTTTAAAATTAAATTAAAATTTAACTAAATAAAATTGTTAGTATTATTTTTTTTATCCGGTTAATATTCACAAAAGCATTGTTTAGAAAACAATGCAAAGTTTCTGGTTTATTTTTTTACAATTCTTTTTTTTGTATTTTGTTCATTTGTTCATTTGTTTTAATGTATCGTATAATTAAAAGAAAATGAGATCATAAAAGACTTTCTTTCATCTCTAACTTAAATAGGACAAATAGAAATGTATCACTAAAAAAAATTTATAAAACATTTTCCAGTAGAAATATTTTGGCTGATCAAAGTCGATTAGGAAACACTTTGTCATTTTTGGTAATTTTAATAAAAAAAAAAAAAAAAAAATGGCCAATGATGGGAGAAAAATTATTTATAAAATTTAAGGTATAAGAAAAGGAAAACTAAAATATTTGACAAATGTTTGTCTTCCTCTTCTCTTTCATCATCACGAAGGCGTTTAAATTTAGTGAGATATTTATGTGGCTGATTTGTTGCATTTAGTTCGCATCTCAACTGTGGGACCTTCTATACAACAAAAATATATAAACAGACGAACAAACAAGTAAATAAATAAATGAACAAATATGGATAAAAGCTCACACATACACAATAATACAAGTAAAATGTAGAAGGGGTGAGTTGAGACGTTTAATTTTCTTGCAAATGAAAAATTAAAGCTTATTAATTTTATTTTTTTTAATAAACAACTTTATGAAGGCACATGCAAAAATTTTCTATATAGGCCAGTCAGGTGTTCACTAAATAAATTTATTTACAAATTGTCAAATTGAATCGACAAAGCCATTTAGTAAAATTTGTATTTTAATATGAAACTCTATGAAAGAATTTGAAATTATTTTTATTAAATGTAAACTCGATAACTGATTAAGTTGCATTCCGGGTAAAGTTTAGATAATCAGATGGATCACACATGGCTAAATAGATTTGAGAGATTTTATTGCAAGTCCAAAAAAAAAAATTTCACTCCGTCTAACAAACATTTTTATAAAGTAATTACATTCTCAACTTTTGGCAAAAATCTGAATAACAATATTAAAACATTTTTACATAAATTTTTAACAATAAAAATCATTTTACAAACAACAACAATAATAAAATTTTAATAAACTGATTAACAATTGAAAATTTTCTATCAGTTTTCGATGCCGAAATGAATTACTAAAAAAAATTCGATGTTTTCAAAAAAAAAAACAACAACAACAAACAACAACAACAATAACAAGAAAACTTCTTGCAAATCAAAAAATCACTTAATTGAATTAATTAAGAAAAATGATTAAATTAATTAAGAAAAATTAATTTTAATATAATGAATTAAGTTAATTAAAGCAAAATTAATTTTAATATAATTAATTAAATTAATTAAGAAAATTATTTTAATATAATTAATTAAGTTAATTAAAGCAAAAATATTTTAATATAATTAATTAAATTAATTAAGAAAAATTAATTTTAATATAATTAATTAAGTTAATTAAAGCAAAATTAATTTTAATATAATTAATTAAATTAATTAAGCATTAATTAATTAAGTTAATTAAAGCAAAATTAATTTTAATATAATTAATTAAATTAATTAAGAAAAATTAATTTTAATATAATTAATTAAGTTAATTAAAGCAAAATTAATTTTAATATAATTAATTAAATTAATTAAGAAAAATTAATTTTATTATAATTAATTAAGTTAATTAAAGAATATAATTAATTAAGTTAAATTAATTTAATTAATTAAAAGAAAGGCTGAATAAATTTATTAAGATAATTCATTTAAAAATTAATTATTTCAATAATTTTTGACAACACTGACACTGCTGACTCTATGACAAATTAATTTTTCATATATTTCTTTCACAAAATGAAAATCATTAAGAAAAATTAATTACGATAAATTTATTCATATAAAAAACATTATGGATTTTTATATGTTTAATAAAAATAATTGTGTGATATTTTAAAAAATTGATTATTAATGTTTTATATCATAACGAATAATTTTGAAGATTTTACAAATATATATTTAAATATTTGAGGAAAATTTAATCATTTAACTTTTGTATTATTCATAAATTAAACATAAAAATTAATTTTTTAACTAAAGTGTGTTGAATCATGTATAAACAAGCAAAATTAATTTTAATATAATTAATTAAGTTAATTAAAGCAAATTAATTTTAATATAATTAATTAAGTTAATTAAAGCAAAATTAATTTTAATATAATTAATTAAGTTAATTAAGCAAAATAATTAATTTAATTAATTAAAAGAAAAGGCTGAATAAATTTATTAAGATAATTCCATTTAAAAATTAATTATTTCAATAATTTTTGACAACACTGACACTGCTGACTCTATGACAAATTATTTTTTTTATTTTTCATATATTTCTTTCACAAAATGAAAATCATTAAGAAAATAATTAATTACGATAAATTTATTCATATAAAAAACATTATGGATTTTTATATGTTTAATTAAAAATAATTGTGTGATATTTTAAAAAAATTTTTTTTTTTTTGGTTTTTTGATTATTATTTTTTATGTTTTATATCATAACGAATAATTTTGAAGATTTTACAAATATATATATTTAAATATTTGAGGGAAAATTTAATCATTTAACTTTTGTATTATTCATAAAATTAAACATAAAAATTAATTTTTTAACTAAAGTGTGCACTTTTTTTTTTTAATTTTAATTTTTTGATGAATCATGTATAAACAAAAAAAACCCAAAAAAAAACAAAAAAAAAAAAAAAAACAAATCAAAAACAAAACAATATACCAAAAAGAGAAAAAAAAGCAACAACAACGAAAAACGAAAAACTAGTAAAATAAATTATTATTCAAAACATTTTATGGTCTAATTAATTTGTAAGCAAAATCGTTTGTTTTTGTTTTTGGATTTTTTGATTTTTTTCTTTTTCAAAAATAAAAATTTATATAAATCAACAAGTGAAAGCATGACATTATTTTTATTGTTTTTATTATGATTTTTCCTCATTTTTTTTTTCTTTGCTTTGTTTTCTTTTGCTTTTCTTTTCCATGAAATAACAAAATAAAAAAAAAATTGCTAACATTAAAAGAGAAAAACTGAAAATTTCTATCGATAGATGATAATAATAATATAAATATATTAAAGTGGATACTTAATAACGATTAACCAACAAATGTAACTGAGGCATTGCATAGCAGAATGTTGGGCGCTTGGCCGATCAAATAAATTGTATATTTTAAATGTAACATTTTTTTGGGTATCCAAATAAAAAATAAAAAATCGACCACGCCCATCCAAAATTATACCATATGCATTGTTTTATGCATTAGCTAAGATTTTTAAGGCCCCTTAATGTTTAAAAACTTCAAGCTTAAAAAATCTCTTCATGATTCTCCAGATGTTTAGGTTCCTTTAATTTCCCTGCTTTTTTAGGGAGTTTCATTATAAAAATTTAATCAAACTGGCTGTAACTTTTAGTAGAATTTTTTTTTGTCGTTTACATAAATTTGAAAAAAAAATAAAAAAAAAAAATAGGCCCTAACTGAAATGTTTATCTCACATATTAGAAATAGTTGTCTGTCGCCAGTAAGCAAGTAACTAAGTCTGAGGCCATTCATGATTTTAATCCAGGTGCATGTAACTTGTTGATATAACTAACTTATCAAGGAATTCGAAAAAATTCTTTAAAAAAAAATTACTTACCTAATTAAATGGAATTAATCCAAACGTTTTCAATTTTATTATTATTATTATTATTATTGTTGTTGTTGTTGTTGTTGTTTTTAATGAAATTTTTGCCGGGGTGTACAAATATTTCTATATGAAAAATCATTCAAAACAATCTTCTTTTTTGCTTTTTTGCTTTAGATAATTTTTTTTCCTTTTATTTTATTTTTTGCTAATTTTTTTTTATTTTTAATTTAATTTTTGTAATACTTTTTCAAATCTTATTAAATTGTATATAATTTTTTTTTGTTTGATTTTTTTAACATTTAAACATTTGCCTTTGAACACTTCGCACAATTTAAAAATCTTCTTTTATTTCTAAATTAAAAAAAAAAAAGTATAATTAAATTGTTAATTAAAATAATTTTGTAATCATTTTCTATTAACAATGCTATTGTTATTGTTATTGTTATTGTTATTATTATTATTATTATTATTATTGTTATTGTTGTTGTTGTTGTTATTTTTGTTTTGTTTTTTTTTTTTTCTTAAACTTTCTCCCATTAATTATATTTACCTCGTTCAAAATTAATGTTTCAAATGTAGAACGTATAAAATTTAGTTTTGCAAATTTAAGAACCAGATCGATCCAACTTTTATCTTTCTTATTTATTAATTAATTTATTTTATTTTTTATTATTTAGTGTTTTGTATGCATATTTTTTTTTTGGACCCTCTACCCGCATGCAAGCGGGTTTTGCCTATTTTTTTAATTTTTTTTCTTCTTAAATTTTGCAAAAAAACCAAAAAAAAAAAAATTTAACCAAACAAAATTCTGGACAAGTGTAAATGTAATGAAAACATGTCAAATAAAAAAATTTTATATTATTTAATAATTTTGTTGCGATTTTTTATTATTATAAATATTTGCAAATATTTAGTTTTAGATGAAAACAGTAAATTTCGACGACAACTTGTTTTCATTTTTGTTTTGTTTTTTTTATTTATTATTATTTTTTTTTTTTTGGTTGCTTCGTTTCTGCTAAAATCAGAAAAGTAACCAACAACACAAACAACAGCCAAGCATAATAATGAAGCGTAAGGGAGAATTTCCAAAAAACAAAAAAAACAGGGAAAACAAAACAAAACAAAAAAAATACCCCATTGACCGCAATTTAAAATCGAATGCTTGGCAATTTTTTTTTCTTAAGAGATGGAGAAGAAGAAGAGCCAAAGAAATAGTATTAAATTAACAGTAAGCGGAGCAGCAGCATCAGCAGCAGCAACAACAACAACAACAACAACAACAATTAAATAACTGTTGTCAGAAAAATGCGAAGTAAAAAAAATTTGATCCAACAAATAAAGAAAAAATATAATTAAGAAAAAACAAAAGCAAAAAAATATGCATTTAAAATAAATACAATAAAATTCTTATTGTTGTTGCTGTTGTTGTTATAATTGTATGGTTAATTTATATATATATATATATATATATATATATATGTGTGTGTGTGAGTGTGTGTTTCTCTTTTTTTGGTCTTGTCATGTTTACTGTATTTGTATTTTATCATCTTAAGTGAAATGGAAAAAAAAGTGAAACAAACAAAATACAAATAACAATAATAACAACAGCAACACGATCATACGATAATTTTCGATGATAATGATTATATTAATAATGATCCATATTGGTCAAGGCAAGAGGCATAATCACATAAATGCAACACACACACACACACACACACAAACACATATATACAGATAGAGACATACACACATACACGATGTCACGTCACGTCACGTAACGTCACTTTACTTCAGTTCAATTGAATTTATTACAATCCATTTCAATTCAATTCAATTCAATTCAGTTCAATTCACTTTACTTCAACTCACTTCACAACAACAACAACAACAACTATAACTATAACTATAACAATAACAATAAAAATAACAATAACGACAATAATGATTTAATGGCAACACTGAACGAAATAATTCTTTTATTTTCTATGGTTTTGTTTCTTTCGAATTTATTTTTTCTGTTCCTTTTTTTTTTATTTTTACTTTTTTCTATTTTCTTGGTGGATTTTGTGGATTGAAGATCAAGCGCAAAAAGCGACCACTCACCACTAAAGACTTTCGTTAAATAATAATCAAAATGCCAAACTTTAAGAAAACGAGCGAAAATGTAAAAAATGCATAAATACGCTCCAACATTCGCACAAACAATTTCAATAAACCGGCCGGATTGTTGATCGTCGGGGTTTTCTTCTTCGTCTTCGTCTTTTTCTTTTTTTTTTTTTTTTGTTTTCTCATTTCATTTTTTCTTTTTACTTATTAATCTCATTTCATATTGCACCAGAAAGAGAGAGAGACATCTATTAAGAGAGAGTGAACGAGAGAGAGATACATAAAGAGAGTGGAAGATAGTATGTGTGTGTGTGAGAGAGAGAGAGAGAAAGAGAAAGATAAGGAGAGTGATAAAGATAGAAAGATGGTAATAATAAGGTAAAACAGTAAGAGTAATTGAGAGAATGATGATCATATGATTGCACGAGTTAATGAGAGAGAGAGAGGGAAATGAAATGTTCTAAAGAAGAAGAAAAACAAAAACAAAACAAAACAAAATCGTTCGGTATCGATTTTTGCAGTGTGTTTTTAGTCTTTTTATATTCACCATTCAGAAATAAGAAGTATATTCATTTTATCGTTATATTTGTAACGTCATCCACTGATCACCATAAAGCTAGCAGGTAATTCTGTCCATCTGTCTGTCCATCTGACCTTCTATCCTTCTATTTGCCTGTTCATAGGCCTGTGTGTTATTACCAGTTATTTTTTCGATAGTAAAATCGATCTCAAATTAGGCAGAAACAATAGAAGTTCATGGTTAATGGTTAATACTGAAAATAGGCCAAATTGGTCCTAATGATAAACTCATAATGAGGTGATAAGGTGATAGCCTTTCGGTTTTTTTTTAAATAAACATTTATAGTTTTTCGCTTTAAACTTGAAAACTGAAACATATAAAAAGTTAAAATCTTTCGCAAATATTAAATATTAAAACCGTTAGTTTACAAACTTTGCATTAAAAATTATGCAAATTGTACCCGAATGTAGCCGAAATTCTGCAAGCATTAATTATAAAATAAGGTGGCTCAAATTTGGCCCGAGCCAAATATAATTTTCTGCATGTTATATTTTTGCTTAAAACAAACAACAACAATACCAACAACAACATTATAATCAATTGCGATCTTTGAATTGTTTTTTTTTTTCATTCTATTTCGGCTATTTCATTTCGTTCGATTATAATAAGTATGTGTTAAAGTTTTGCTTTTTTTTCTCTCTTTTTTCTCTCTCTCTCTCTCTCTCTCTCTCTCTCTCGTCCTATCTCTCTTTCACAAGCATTACCTCTAGAAGATCTATGATCAAGCAATTTAACTCATTTGTTCAATATTCTCAGTTCACTTTTTCGTGTCTGTAGCCTTGAAAATGTATTCATTCAAATTGAGAGTATTAAGCCGGTGCATTAGAATATTTTTATGCATTTGATAATTATCATCATGATAATGATTGTATTTATGATCGTGATCATCTATTTACAAAATAGATTGATCTAAACAAATTTATTCCTTTTTGAACTTTTACATTTTTACACTTTTTGCATTATTTTATCGATACACACACATACGCGTGTTCTTAAATCACCTCGATGATTAATGACCCTTAAAAAAGTGTGCTTTTAATTTGTGATAAGTGTAATAGAAAGAGGGAAAGAGAGATGGAGAAATAGATAATTGTTTCAAGAATTATGATCGATACAATGCAAAATGGATCTACTTTAAGCTCTTTTGGTTTATCTAAACATTTGCACGAACTTTAAATTACTTTAAATTATAAAAATAATATAACAACGATTGAAATAGCAAAAATTTTTTAGAAAGATTTTTTATAATGAAATTTATACGTATATTTATTTAAGCAAAATTCTTAAGAAAAATTTGTTAAGTCTACGTTAGTTCATTTCTCGATAAGAATTGCATTTGATACTTGTTCAATGTTTATACACTTAACTTGATAGACCCTGCAATGCCGTTTATAGTAATACAGTTTGTAGCAGTTGTAAGCAAGTGAGATAAATGAGCCGTGTTTTTTTTTTTTTTTGGAAATTTATAAAATTTGGAAACCATTGTTTGAATCGATTTGAGTCTCTTTATCCAAATAGTAAATACATGAGTGTTTTACATGCACACCAGGTTTGGCAGGATTAGTAGTCACGACACCCTAGCTTCCATCTAAAACTCGTACTGGATCTTATATACGAGGCCTAATCTTTGGTAACCTGATTCGTAGCCTTCCCAAAACTCTCTTGCCTAGTTTGCTTAGCTCAATAAACCTGACCCTTCTATCAATTTTATTAGGGAAATGGAACCTTGCATGGCAAGCAAATAAATATATTTGTATAAGCATCACCCGCGATATGGACACCACAATCCCCACGAAGCCAAGTCCAATATCATTACAATAGGCTTACCAAAAGTGGTGATACCGTGATTAATGAGTGGCACTACCAATGACCTTCCCATGAGCCATTGTCAGTTGAGCTGCTGCTTCTCGGGACTGATCGTACCCACTCAAATAGTACAATCTAAATGGAGAATATTTAATATTTGAATTTTTTTGTTTACTTGAGGCTCGCAAATTACAAAAGATACGTACTTGATATTATTACCCAACATTCTAGCCATCATCTTACATTGTTTGTCCAAAGTAATCAAGAGAGTTAGATTCAAGTCATATATAACCTGCCTCCTCGATTTTGTACTTATGATGCACCACGCACCATTAACAAGGTATTTAATAATCGACCTCAGACTGCTATAATACGTTTAGTTGTTTAGATAATTAATTGTTTATGTTTATTTGTACATAAAATAATCATTCTAATTAATGGCCATTAAATTGATACAAATGTCAGGTGATTATTTATCTTAAATTACATAAATGTAAATAATTTGTCGAAATCCAAGAATTTAAAAAAAAAAACAACCATTGCCATTCTCATATAAATGTACAAATTTATAGAAAATTATGTTTACATCGAATGGTGCATTGTGGTAACTCTTTTATATCCATCAACCAGATGATGGAAGATGGACTCGTGTTGTCATTGTAATTGTAATAATCAAAAGATAACTTCGCAGATCTTATAAACTTTTTGATTAGCATCAAATTCTGAATGGATTTGGGAATTTCTCTCCGTCTGTCCATCTGTCCTCCTATTCTTGTGCCCATTTATTGTGACCATTCTCCTGGAGCTCAATTCTGTTGGAAACATGAGAAGTTTTTGTAGTCAGTTAATATTTAAAATAGGCAAAATCATTCAAAGGCCAGGGCTATTAATCTAAAACATTTATCTTAAAATCAAGCGCATCAGCCACGCCCGCGCGTAATTATTCTATATTGTAATTATTTTGACATTTTTTTTTATGTTGACGTTTTCTATCTATTTGTGAAAACCTGGAAAAGCTTTTGAGGCGTGTGGTGGGTATCCAAGATTTCGCTTGTTTTAAATTACTTTCAAATAGAATGCTTGCTTTTTTATATCTATTTATATATGTCTCTCTGCATTTAATCAAATGACAAGCATTAACAAGCCTTGTTAACTTAAATTTCATAAATTTATTGCATATTGACATCTCGAATAGTTTTTCTCGAAATTGTAAAGTTGATATTGAAGTTTCTAACGTCAAGCAATAAAGAAAAAAAAGAAGGCCAGGAAAGTCAATCTCTAAGAAAAACGCCTAAAATAAAAAAGGAAAGTAAGAAAAATACGAAAAAATTGTGTATATTTACAATAAAAAATATTAATTCAAAAAATGAATAGAATCAGTCGCTTTAGTTTTTTTTTATTTTTTTTAGAGACTTTCTGCTTTGTTAGAAAATTATTAAAACATTTCAATCGTTTGAAAGTAGAGATAATAAATTAAAAAAAAAACATCAATGACGACAATTCGCAAGAAGCTATTTATAGTAGGAGATGGTGTCTGCGGCAAGACGTGCCTCTTAAATGCCTTCAGTAAGAGTCAATTTCCGGAAGTGCATGTGCCCTCGATATTCGAAAATGATTTAGTTGACATTAAAGTGGTTGGAAAAAGAGGTTGTGTTGGCTTTATGGGATACGGCTGGCCTAGAGGATTACAATAAATTTAGACCACTAAGTTATCCAGGTGCTGATGCAATATTAATGTGATTCTCTATAGATGCACCGGATTCATTAGAAAATATTCGTCTAAAGTGGGCCCCGGAAAGCAAACAATATTGTCCAAATGTGCCCATTATATTGGTAGGCAATAGAAAAACTTACGAAATGATCCTTCAACAATTCGATATTTATCGAAAATAACACACGAGCCTACAAAACTGAACGAAGGTCATTATATGGCCGAGGAAGTAAATGCTTTTGCCTATTTAGAATGTTCAGCTAAGACAAAAGAGGGTGTGCAAGATGTTTTTGAAACTGCTACTAGGGCTACTTTACAAGACAAAAAGGCGAAGAAGGCCAAATGCGTCGCACTCTAAAAAAAAGGAGCCGGCACACACGCAGACTGCCATAACATCTGCAATTGTTTAGTTTATATTGTTATTTTTACAATAATCTTTCTAATTATCAATTTATCAAATAAATTGCCATGGAACTGATACAAATCGCCTGTGATTATTCTCAGAAATATAAATTATTCGTTGAAATCCAGAAATTTAAAAAAAATAAACCATTGATGTAAATGAACAGTTTTATAGAAAAATATGTTTACATCGACTGGTATACTGTAACTTTTTTATTTCCATCAACCAGAAGATGGAAGTATATTCATGTTGTCATTATGTTTGTGACAATCAAAAGAAAGCATCCCAAATTCTATAAAGTAGGTTTATATTCTTGATCAGCAATAAAGTCTGAATGGATTTAGTCATTTCTGTCCATCTGTCCGCCTGTACATCTGTCCGCCTGTCCATCTGTCCGCCTGTCCATCTGTTCGTCTGTTTATCTGTTCGCCTATTCGTGTGCCCCTTTATTGTTACTATTCTCCTAATCGGAAAAAAAGAGATATGGAACTCAAATTTGGTGAAAACATTAGAAGTTTTTGCAGGCAGTTGGGTATTAAAAATGGGCAATATCGGTTAAAAGGCACACCCATGCAACGCAATTGGAAAACATTTCGGCTTTTTAAAGCAAAATTTAGTGGATTTTTGCTGAAATTTTTTACAAATATTAAGGCCACAAATATTAGATTTACAGTAGTTATAAAATAATACAAATCGGTTAAGCCTAAACGGAGTTACACACCCATACCAAATTTTCACTTTTTGTATGCAGCACCTAGAGGTTTCTGATATTTATTCATTTGGAATTTCCAATTTTATTGTAACTAAAGCAATATTGCCATATTAACAGTTACATTCAAGTAAATCAAAATAATGAATTTATGTAACAGCAATTAAATTAAAATGGTTAAAAATTATAGTTTTAAATATACAACACAGAAATTATCACTCAATATGTATAATTTCCAAAGAAGGTGAAAAAAAGAAATAAGAAATAAAATAAAATAAAATAAGAAAAAATAAAATAAAATAGGGAGCAGCGTCTAGCAGCGTCTAGCAGGGATCATGCGTAGTGCTAGCAGATCGACAAAAAAAGAGAATTATGACACTAAGAAGAATTTTTGTATAAAAGGGTGGATATTAATGATGCACAGGCTCGCAAATATCTCAAAGATGTACAAAGAAGCAAAGAATTGTAGGTTAGTAAATTAGGTCAAATGTAGGCCATCATCATGTACTCAGCTGTAGTGTATAAGGTTTTGCTTCATACATGGACGAATTAGACAGCAGAGGAATCCAAAGTCTAGTGACACGCAGAATAAAAGGTTTTACAAAAGGGTATATTAATATCAAAGCAATAGTGAGTTATATGTACCCTTATAATCGACTAAACTAAAATAGTGAAGTCGAGAAAGGGAAATTAAATGTAATCATCTTAGAAAGATATATCAACAGATACAGATAGTGTTTTACATGCATACCTGCCTGGAAGGCTCAAATGCATGGTATAAATATACTTATGATCGCTAGCGTTGGTAGACATGACACATCACGTGCATGCCACCGTCCCGACTAGCTTCCAATTTAAAGCCAGTATTGCACCTCATCTACATGGCTTAATCCTTGGTGTAAGGATTCGGAGCCTTCTTATTACTCCTTGGCTTAGATTAGATTAGCCCGATAAGCCTACCCAGCTAGCCATTTTATGGCACCCTGCTCGACAAAACATAATAGTGGAACACAAAATAAACATAATTAGGTCGAGCTACGCCCGCCACATTGGCACCACAGCCTCCACGAAGCCAACTCCAACATCACCACTTGGGCAAATATGAAACTGGTGATCCCGTGGTACCAAATTAAATCTTTGGATCGGATCTCGTGAAACTCATGATGAACCCATGATGGTAACGGAATTATCAACAAAGACCATCTCATGAGCCACTCCCAGTTGAGCAGGTGCTTCTCGGGATTGGTCGCCCCCAAAAGATATATCAACAGTCTGAACTCAGAATGCAGCAAACATACTTTGGCAATTAAGCCAAGCGTTACTCAAAGCGTTTTTTGTTAACGAGAGAGTAAGGGCTGGCTTGATCAGAGCCTACAGCAGACCCAGGATTATTTCTAAGGAACCCAAAAATGAAAGAAATATGCAAAGTCTTCCATTATCTTCAAGAAGTTCAAGTATACAGAAGTATTAAATATAAACAAAGTAGAGTCGAATAAAGGTTTGATATATATAAAATAACAAACGAAGGGGAGAAAGGAAAAATTTACGGAACCGTCGCATAATAGTACAGTAATATACAGTTATGTAATTTTCATTGTGCTTATAATAATCAAAAGAACGCTGCGCAGAGCCTAAAAAATATATGTATTCCCGATCAACATCAAATTTTGAATTAATTTAGCTATGTCTGTTCGTCTGTCCGCCTATTTGTACGTCCGTGTGTTGTCTCCATTCTACTGGTAACAAAAACGATATATCGAGCTCAAATTTACTGAGGATATGGGAAGTTGCGGGCCGGTTGGTATTACAACTAGGGAACATCGGTCAAACGGCATACACCCACAGCTGTGAGCGTAAATCAACCTCTCGTTGGCTATACAAGATTTAGCTCCACAATAAACATAATTTTAGTGCTTAAATATTAGTGTTTTAAATTAATTTCAAATAGAATAGAATTATATCTGCTTATATTTGTCTGTCTGCACTTAATCAAATTTCATAAATTCATAAATTAAATTATAGATAAACATCTCGAATAATTCTTCTCCAAAATGTCATGTTGATATTGAAGTTTAGAATATCAAACTCAAAAAAACTCAAAAAAAGAAAACCGAAACGAAAAAAATTACTTGAAGAAGAATGTGTTTATAATGTAACGTGCACTATAAACCGTCTAGTTGTTTGAATAAGTACGCTATTTCTAATATTTCTAAAATTTTTTTCGAAATTTTTCTTATATGAAATATTAGTCTTAAATCAAAGATGAATGCTCTTCAAAATCGGATATAAAAATCGGAGACTTTGTAGGGCCCTTTTTCGTAGAACTCTATAAGAAAAAGAAACGACTCTACGTGGAAGAAATTAACAATTTGAAATTTTCCTGATGAATATTTAGGCAATTGATTCGGCTCATGCAATTCTTTCTTATAAATTACAAGGATCTTTTTGTAGCTTTCTTTTGGTTTTTGTTTTTAGTAGAAACTTTTTGCAGAAATAATAAAAATTTGCGGCTTTTTTAAGGCCACCTTCATTCAAAAATTATTTCAGAATTCTGAATTCTCAATAGATTTACACGCCTTCCGTATATCAGGCATCAGACAACTAAGTAGCTAAAATAACTTCTAAGAGGAAAAAATTTATGTATTGGCGCAATTTTGTATTAGATCGACAAATGCACTTTGGCTTTTTTTTATAAATGCATGATAAGATGATGAGTTGGAGGGTTCTTTTAAAGTTAATGCCAATCAATCACAATTTCAGCAATTGAACAGAGAGTAGCGATAACAAAAATAACACCAACATAATTTTTCATAATTTTTCTAAATTTTGTTTTGTTTTTGCTATTTTTTTTTTTTGGTTGTTGTTCTTGCCGCCTGTGAAAATTGATATTAATAATAAAACTTACATGTTTATTATTACACACACACACACACACATGCAAATGCACATGTTTGATAATTTTTTGTTGTTCTACTACAAAGAAAATGAAACAAACGTACAAAATTACCAAGAAGAAAAAAAAAAGTTAATAAAAATGACAAAAAAAAGACAATGTAAAAAATAAAGCAAAAAGAATTTGAAGCATTTGTGCAAATTACACAAAAGCAAAAACAATCAAATTGAATATTGAAAATGAAAATTGAAACAATCAGTTAATTTTTTCTTTTTTTTTGAAAACACGATTACTGCTAAATTTAATAATAATAAGATTAAGATTAAGATTAAAAGAGAAAGTGGGAGATAGAGGGAGGTATAAATATATAACGAGCAAGGCTTTGTTAAAGAGAATGGAGCAGAGGAAGGCAAGAGTAAACAACTGTAAATATAGCGTAAAGTAAAAACTTTTCTAATGCTAACAAAGAAGCTCTAGTAACAAGTGCATATGAGACTAATTTCTGGTAGTAATGTTATTCTGCCTTATTTCGCTTATCATGTGTTACAAAAAGCCTTAGAGCCTTATTTATGATAAAACGCTAGACCATAAAGCCCCTTCCCCTAATAAAATTTGTTGAGCATTGTGATGGAGAAATATTTAGAAATAACTTAAATAAGAACAAAATAGAAGAGAGTTTTTCGCCCGATAAAATTTTGCTGCGGTGCCGCACTTCAAGCCGGCTTTCTTTATCCCCGTTACGAGTTACAAAAAGCCTTAGAGTTTTATTTGTGATAAAGCGCTAGATCATAGAGCCCCTTCCTTTAACAAAATTTCTTGAGCATTGAGATGGAGAAATATTTAGAAATAACGTGAATAAGAACAAAATAAAAGAGGGTTCGTCGCCCGGTAAAACTTTGCTACGATGCTACATTTCAAGCCGGCTTCTATTATTCCCGTTACGAGTTACAAAGAGCCTTAGACTTTTATTTGTGATAAAGCGCTAGACCATAAAGCCCCTTCCTTTAACAAAATTTCTTGAGCATTGAGATGGAGAAATATTTAGAAATAACGTGAATAAGAACAAAATAAAAGAGGGTTCTTCGCCCGATAAAACTTTTCTATGATGCTACATTTCAAGCCGGCTTCCATTATCCTCGGTAGGAGTTATAAACAGCCTTAGAGTTTTATTTGTGATAAAACGCTGAAGCATAAGGCCCCTTCCTTTAACAAAATTTATTGAGCATTAAGATGGAGACATATTTAGAAATAACTTGAATAAGAACAAAATAGGAGAGAGTTCTTCGCCCGGTAAAACTTTGCTACGATACTACATTTCAAGCCGGCTTCCATTATCCCCGTTACGAGGTACAAAAAGCCTTAGAGTTTTATTTGTGATAAAGCGCTAGATCATAAAGCCCCTTCCTTTAACAAAATTTCTTGAGCATTGAGATGGAGAAATATTTAGAAATAACGTGAATAAGAACAAAATAAAAGAGGGTTCGTCGCCCGGTAAAACTTTGCTACGATGCTACATTTCAAGCCGGCTTCCATTATCCCCGTTACGAGTTACAAAAAGCCTTAGACTTTTATTTGTGATAAAGCGCTAGATCATAAAGCCCCTTCCTTTAACAAAATTTTTGAGCATTGAGATGGAGAAATATTTAGAAATAACATAAATAAGAACAAAATAAAAGAGGGTTCTTCGCCCGGTAAAACTTTGCTACGATGCTACATTTCAAGCCGGCTTCCATTATCCCCGTTAGGAGTTATAAACAGCCTTAGAGCTTTATTTATGATAAAACGCTAGACCATAAAGCCCCTTCCCCTAATAAAATTTGTTGAGCATTGTGATGGAGAAATATTTAGAAATAACGTGAATAAGGACAAAATAGAGGAGAGTTTTTCGCCCGATAAAATTTTGCTGCGGTGCCGCATTTCAAGCCGGCTTTCTTTATCCCCGTTACGAGTTACAAAGAGCCTTAGAGTTTTATTTGTGATGAAACGCTAGACCATAAAGCCCCTTCCTTTAACAAAATTTCTTGAGCATTGAGATGGAGAAATATTTAGAAATAACTTGAATAAGAATAAAATAGGAGAGAGTTCTTCGCCCGGTAAAACTTTGCTATGATGCTACATTTCAAGCCGGCTTCCATTATCCCCGTTAGGAGTTATAAACAGCCTTAGAGTCTTATTTATGATAAAACGCTAGACCATAAAGCCCCTTCCCCTAATAAAATTTGTTGAGCATTGTGATGGAGAAATATTTAGAAATAACTTGAATAAGAACAAAATAGAAGAGAGTTTTTCGCCCGATAAAACTTTTCTATGATGCTACATTTCAAGCCGGCTTTCTTTATCCCCGTTACGAGTTACAAAGAGCCTTAGAGTTTTATTTGTGATAAAACGCTAAACCATAAAGCCCCTTCCTTTAACAAAATTTCTTGAGCATTGAGATGGAGAAATATTTAGAAATAACGTGAATAAGAACAAAATAAAAGAGGGTTCTTCGCCCGATAAAACTTTGCTACGATCCTACATTTCAAGCCGGCTTCCATTATCCCCGTTAGGAGTTATAAACAGCCTTAGAGCTTTATTTATGATAAAGCGCTAGACCATAAAGCCCCTTCCCCTAATAAAATTTGTTGAGCATTGTGATGGAGAAATATTTAGAAATAACTTGAATAAAAACAAACTAGAAGAGAGTTTTTCGCCCGATAAAACTTTTCTATGATGCTACATTTCAAGCCGGCTTCCATTATCCCCATTAGGAGTTATAAACAGCCTTAGAGTCTTACTTATGATAAAACGCCATAAAGCCCCTTCCCCTAATAAAATTTGTTGAGCATTGTGATGGAGAAATATTTAGAAATAACTTGAATAAGAACAAAATAGTAGAGAGTTTTTCGCCCGATAAAATTTTGCTGCGGTGCCGCATTTCAAGCCGGCTTTCTTTATCCCCGTTACGAGTTACAAAGAGCCTTAGAGTTTTATTTGTGATAAAGCGCTAGATCATAAAGCCCCTTCCTTTAACAAAATTTCTTGAGCATTGAGATGGAGAAATATTTAGAAATAACGTGAATAAAAACAAAATAAAAGAGGATTCTTCGCCCGGTAAAACTTGTTAGACATTTCAAATTGGCATATTAATTTCATTTGTTTGAAACTTTTCAAAGTAATTTTCACAAATTTTTCAACAATTTCGATTGAATTGCATTTGCCAATTTCGAACATTTTATTGTTTCTTTTTTATTTTTTTATTAATTTTTTTAATATTAAAAGTATCAAAATTAATAATGATTTTATAAACACACTTTCTTACAAATATATACCAATTAAATTGATATAATTTGATCCATTAAAATATAAACGCATAACAAAAAACAAATGAAAGAAATTTTTAGTTGGTTAGGGTCAACTTTTAAATACCCTACACCATTTTGCTTAAAATGGTGTGTTTAAAGTTATATAAGAGAATTACAAGTCAGTAATGAATGAAAATATTTCTAATTTGTAATTTATTTAAAAAGTTCATTAAATGAGAGAAGATTTGAAAAAATAAGACCAATCTGGACCAAATCTGGTACACTAATTTTTAATGTTAAAGTACAAGGTAAAGCCAATTTTTGTAAAAATATAATCAAAATTTAAACTATTCACCATATAAAGACATTCATCGAAAAAAGAGGCGTTATATGGGTAGTGGTCAAAAAAATAGAGCGATCTAAACCAAATTTTGTACGCTTATTTTTCATGATAATAAATACAATTTTGCACCAATTTACGTTAAAATATTTTTAAAATTGTAGTTTTTTTTTGCCCATATAACGACTCTTTTCTTAAGAAAGGCCTTATATGAGATGTGGTCGTAAAAAGTATACTACACTGGGACTCATCTCTAAGCCAAAAAATATCTTAAAAGTTGAGCCCTATAATTTAATAAAAAATTTACATGGACAGATAGACAGACAGGCAAACAGGCTTAAATTAAATTAAAGGTAACGATTTTGAAAGGATTCTGATTGGTATAAACAAAAAAAAAAGTGGACCCATATAAATTTCTTTTGGATGTTACAAACATTGGCATAAATTAATAATTCCCTGTACCATAATTGGTATAGCGTATTAAAAAGAAAAAGTAAAATGAAATATGAGAATGAATGTGTTGGCAAAAGTAAATTCCATAATGGCCAACTCTTCCCGCCATTGAATCCCTTAATCATTGGTAATAAGTTAAGTTAATGTTTACATTATTGCATAGCAATAGACATAAACAAACACAAATATCCCCTTCCCCACCCCCAACCACCCGTCAAAACAAAAAAAATAAATAAAATAAATACAAAAAAAAATAAAATAAATTTAAAAAATAAATAAATAAATAACAAACAGGCAGACAAGCAGACAAATAGACAAATAGAAATGCAGAGAGGCCAACAGACAGACATACACACTAATAGATAAAATAGACACGCGATATTTTTATCAATCAGCAACAACAACAACAACAACAACAACAACAACAACAATATAACTAATAATAATTAACAATCAAAATGTAAAATGTTTAGTGTGATGGTGTGTGTGTGTGTGTGTGTGTGTGATGGTGTGTGTGTGTGTGTGTGTGTCCCAATGTTAGCTCAACTGGATAATTGATTAAAGCAAAACCAAAAAGTAAAGCAGAAAGCAAAAGCAAAAAGAAACATACAAATAAAATTATTATAAAAATGGAAACACAGAAAACAAAAAAGCAAAAAAGCAAAAAAAACAGAAGAAGGCAAACAGTAAAACAGAAAATTTAAATTCATGTATTTTTGCTTTTTTTTCTTTTTGATTTTGTCTTCAACCAAATTTAATTGAATCGTTATCATCAGTTTTGTTGTTGCTTGTTCGATTATTTTGCTTCATTTTTTAATGTATCGCTATTTATGTTGCATTCTTGTGAATTCAATTTAAATATTTATGTAAAATTTTCAATGGCCCAATAAAAAAAAAAAAAAAACTATTATTCATTACCTATCTCTCTTTCTCGCTCTAACAGTAATTATAATTTTTATTTGTTTTTCATTGTGTTTCATTTTTTCTTTTTTTTTTTTTTTTCTACCAAATATTTCAAACGACCTTTTAATCACTTACTGTCTAACTGTGAAATATAAGCGAGAAAATGCTTTTAAAATGGAAAATTAAAAATTTAGAATGAAAAATTAAATATTTTTTTTTTACAAAACGTTTTGGTTTTGATTTTGATTCTGGATTTTGGATTTTGGATTTTGGATTTTGATGCTTGTTCTTGTTTTTTTGAGTTATTTTTGGAAACTTTTCACATTAAAATGAAAGAAAAACCAAAAACCAAAAACCAAAAAAAAAAAAAATAATAATGAAAAAAGAAGAGCAACATCAATAATAACAAAAAAAAATAAAATAAAATAAAGCAAAATATAAAAAAATTTATTATTGAATGATCGTGGCATTACAATGAATTGTGTGGGCGTATGACTTTGTAAATTTTTGTTTTACATATTTTTGTATTCGATTTTAATATAAAAATCGATTTTGTGATGATCTCATATACTTTTGAATTAATTCAAAACTTCAAATAAAAAAAAAAAAACATAGAAGAACAAAAAGAAAAAAAAACCAATTTTGTTAATGTTAATGTTAGTGATTTTGGGCCATTACTAATTTGGCTAATTTGGCTTATTTGGCTAATTTGATTTACAAGACTTAAGGATGATTTTGCTAAAAAATTATTTCTCAGTTAATTAGCACAGAAATGGGAAGACAAGAAAATTTGCATCATAAAAATATTTTTCAGCATTTTTCAACACTTCCCTGTAACTATTTTAAAAACTAATGTGCCATTTTAAACGAACAATATGAACTAAATGTCGTATAGCGAGAAAAATGTCATCACTAATTCAAATGAAAATTAGCGAAAGTGCGAATGGTGTGATGAGAAAGTTTACATTTTTTTATCATCATATTAACTGAACTGCTTTCAATATCCTTGCTCTTGTTAAAAATTGTATTGGCATAACCATTAAATGCGTGTGTGTGTGTGTGTGTGTGTGTGTGTGTGTGCTTTATGCTTTTTGTTTTCCTTAAAACAAAATAAAAATTGCAAATTCTTTCTCAAACGCACTCAATCAAGCCCCTTCTTTCCAACGCTCACTCACAATGCCAAACACCATTGTCCTCACAATTCCCAATTCCCTTTTTATATGATTTTGGTTTATTCTTTTTTTCAAATTTTATATATAATTCAAAAAATTACACACACACACACACGCACGATATGATCATAACACCAACAATGGTCACAATAAATATATATCTAATTTTGTTTTGTCTGTCTGTCTGTCTGTCTGTCCCGTCTGTCCCATCTGTCTCACCTCTCATAATTATTTGCTATCAGCGCCATTATTTACAAAAAAAAAAAAAAATGGAAAAAATGGAAAAAACAAATTTAGTTAATCGATCGATTTGAACGAACCTTCTAAAATAAGCATGTGCTTGAGGGAAAGAGATAGATATAATGTAAATGTCTAAGTGAAAGTGTTTCTGGGATAACGCTTTATTGTGCTCAGTGGTGATTGCCAAATGCTTTAAGCAAATTTGCCATTAATGCAATTGATTTCATGGTTTCCTCTTCTTCTTCTTCTTGTTTCCTCAACTTCTTCTTATTTGTTTTTTCATTTTTCCGTTTTTCATTTTGCCTTTCTTTTTTTTTTTCTTCTCCTATTTTTTTTTTATTTTCGTCTTCTTTTTTTGTTTGTTTTGCTTTTGTTTTTAGATAACACATACACGCCTTCACAAATATCATACATACAGTTACCTCATACATACATACACACATAAATGAATAAATCAATAGAAAGCCCCCGCATGTAACAAATAACAAAAAAAATTGAAAGATAAAACCAAAAATAATTTGAATGCATTTCATAAATAACAACAACCACACTTGCATATGTGTATGTGTATGTGTACGTGTATATATATATATATATATATATATATATATATATATATATATATAATATATATATGTGTGTGTGTGTGTGTGTGTGTGTGTGTGTGTGTGTGTGTGTATTAAACATGTTAAATGAAATGCAATTTATTTAATAAGATTTATATGGCATGACAACAACAACAACAACAACAACACTAACAACACTAACAACAATGGCAAAAATAACAATGAAAACAATCATAATGATAATGTGGTAGATGTTGTTGTTGTTGTTGTTATTATTATTATTATTATTATTATTGCATTTGAGGGAAAGAGACAGAACTTATTGGTAAGTACATACGCACCCATTTACACCGCATGCATATGGATGCATAATACGAAGTGTAGAAAAAGAGATAGATACATTTTACTTTCTATTCATAAATGCAAAAATGTTACCAACAATAAAACATTTGATGATTGTTGTAAATTTATTTATTGTTATTGCAAATTGCTAAAAAATATATATCTAAGACTTTAACTGATTGCAAACATTCATGAATGAATTTATGAAAATGACACTTTTTTTATATACATTATATAGATGATGGGAGGAAGGTGGGTGGTGATGGTAGCCATGGAGGATGTTAAGCAGTTTCATGGATAATGGCAAAACCCTACAAAATATGTATAAATTTATTCTTAATCTATCAATCTAATCTAAGTAAGTCTGTCTGCCTGTCTATCTGTCTGTCTGTCTGTCTATTTGTCTATCTATCTGCCTATCTGCCTGTCTGTCTATCTGTACTGTCCATCTGTCTGTCTTTCTGTCTGCCTGTCTCCCTGTCTATCTGTCTATCTATTTGTTTGTCTATCTATCTGTCTGTCTGTCCTTCTGCTTGCCTGTCTATCTGTTTGTCTCTCTGTCTATCTGTTTGTCTATCCGTTTGTCTCTCTGTCTGGCTGTTTATCTGTCCGTCTGTCTATCTGTCTGTCTATCCGTCTGTCCCTCTGCCTGCCCGCCTATCTGTTTGTCTCTCTGTCTGCCTGTCTATCTGTCTGTCTGTCTATCCGCTTGTCTATCCGTCTGTCTCTCTGTCTGCCTGTCTCTCTATGGGGGCAACCAGTCCCGAGAAGCACCTGCTCAACTGGGAGTTGCTCATGAGATGGTCGTTGATGATGCCGGCCATCAGGGTGCATCATGAGTTCACGAGATCGGATCCAAAGATTTAACTTGGTACCACGGGATCACCTGTTTTAATATGCCCATAGTGGTGATATTGAGGTTGGCTTCGTGGGGGCTGTGGTGCCCATGTCGCGGGCATTGCTCGTTCAAACATATTTATATGCTTGTCGTGCAGGTTGCCATTTCCCGAATAAAATGGCTAGCTGGGTAAGCTTATTGGGCTAAGCTAATCTAAGCCGATGAGTAATTAGAAGGCTCCGAATCTTTACACCAAAGATTAAGCCATGTATATAAGGTGCGATGCAGGCTTTAAATTGGGAGCTAGTCGTGACGTGGCATGCACCCTGTGTGACGTGTCTACCAACGCTAGCGATGATTTGTACGTTTGTGTACCATGCATTTGAGCCATCACGGCAGGTGTGCATGTAAAACACTAACTGTATGTATGCCTGTCTCTCTGTCTGTCTGTCTCTCTGTCTGCCTGTCTATCTATCTGCTACCTGTTTGCTTGTCTATTCGCCTGTCTATATGCCATTATGTCTGTCTTTCTATCTATCTGGCCATTTGTCATTGTCCTAATATCAAACATAAAAATATCTCATTGAATATTAAAAGAAATTTTCGAATTTCATATACGCAAATTTTTAATTGAAATGAAATCAAATCGGCTTAAGTCAAGCCCCAAAAAATTGCCAAACAAAGAAATAAATAATTTTGTTTAATAATATTGTTTAATAATAATGATTGATCATCAATAAGTTTCTTTGTACATTCCTAATTAAAATTATTGATACTCAAATGAGTCAAATTGTTTTCTCTAAATTATTTTATTTATTCTACGTATCGATTATTATTATTATTATTTTATTTTTATGTCTGGTCTTTCTTTTTTTTTTTTTTTTGTATTATAACATTTTCTGTGATTATTATTTTATTCAAATATGTTTTATAATATAAAATTAATAGTTTCATATGCCAATTATCATAATAAATAAATATTTATTTATTATAAGATGATCGATTTTGTTTACCAAGGCTGATCATATGACTTTGCATAATAAAAATATTCTGTTCTTTGTCGTTTGTAATGTGACATTGCAGACGTGTCAAATGTTTCTTCATTTCAATTCTATTTATTATATTTTGTATAGATATTGCTCCGTTTATAATACGCCTTTTTTTTTTTTTTTGGTTAATGCTTAATGAATTATCTGAAATTATGCATCAATGGGGAATCGATGGTTCGATTCAATGAACAATTTTATATGCCGTATACATATTGGTGGCATTTTCTTTCAAAAAGCTCGATGTTTTTTTTTTTACCAAAAAAAATTCAATTTATTATATGAAAATTTTACTAAAAATTTCAAATAATATTTAATAGAATTTTTTTTCATTTATTATGCTAAATAATTTTTGTTTAATTTGATGGTTATAATTTTTTCCCATTTAATGAAGATTTTTTTTTTAAATCTAACGAAAATTATAAATTCATTTAATTTTTTTTTTTTTTGATTTGTAACAAGTGAAATTTAGGGTACATTTAGAGTGACCATGTCACCAATTTTTTTTTCCAATTTCACTTGATTTTTTTTCTTTTCAATTATGCTTTTGCAATGTTTATGTGTTCTACTGAACTTTGTGGCATTCAAATTGAAATGTTGTTTTTTTTTTCATTTATTTTTCATATTCTCTATCTCTATCTCTATCTCTATCTCTCTTTCTCTAACTCTTTTTCTTTATGTTACTTATTTGAAGGTATGTAGGGCGAAAATATTTGACGAAAAAAAAAAAAAAAAAGAAAAAAAAAAGAAACTCGCTCAAAAATTATGTGGCAGTTTGAATTGAAATTTCAAAATTACAAATTCAAAATTAACATTTCAAAATTACACATTCAAACACAAATCCAATGACATATATAAATCTTATAGACAAACTGGCGACAATAAAAATATGATTTAATCGTTTTTATTGGTTGATTTAAGAAAAATTGAAATATTCAAATAAATAATTGTGACATTTTTTGAAATACGAAAGCATAACGAAATGCAAGCATGAAAACTTGAAGGAAAATCAACTTTGTACAAAATAATCGACTCATTTAAATACAAAGATTTGTAGAATGAACTGAACTTTTGAAATATCCTGAAACTAAAATTTTTTAAATGTTGGAGTGACAGAGAGAAAGAGAGAAAGAGAGAAAGAGAGAGAGACAGAGAGAGAAAGAGACAAATATGCAAATTAAAGAGTTCCAAAGTTTTGATTTTGATTCAAAAATCTGAAAAGCAGAATTTCGAAAATATTTAAAAATTTTCTAACTTTCTTGGAAAATTTCAAAAAACGATTGGTCAAAATTTTGTAACTTACCTTCTAAATTTAAAGCTTAAAAATTAAGCATCTCTGTTAGAAAGAAAGTTCCCAGATTTTATGGTTATGGAAGGAATATTTCTTCTTTTTTTTTTTTTTTTTGTTTTTTTGGGAAAAAGGTTACGACAAGAAAATCTAAAACATATTCTTGAAAAAAATTTTGTTAGCCAATTTTTTTTTTAATTGAGCTTAAATCAATTTTCAATTGAGCTGATAAAGGAAGTTACAACTTTATAATGATAATTAAAATATAAATTAGTGAGGAAATGAAATTTGGTTGGAGGCAAATTTTCGATACCCAATATCCAGACACTTTTTGTTACATTTTCCAGATAGATAATTTTTTTTTTGTTTTGTAGAAATTGGAAAATAAAGTTCTTAATATTTGTATAAAATTTTAATTTTCTATCTTTTTCAATTTTCAAGTTATGAGGAAAATAATTGCTGCAAAGTGGGCGTGCCTTTCGATCGGTTTTACCCATTTTCAAAATTAACCAACAATATACATGAACTTGGAATTTTTTTGCCAAATTTGAAGCTCGATATCACTCTGTTTTTGCAAAGAGAATTTTTATCACACCCGGACAAACGGATAAACGGACAGTTCAGTATGTGTTTTACATGCATACCTGCCGTGAAGGCTTAACTGCATGGTGCACAAACGTACAAATGAGCGCTAGCGTTGGTAATCATGTCACACATGGCGCATGTAATCGTCCCGACTAGCTCCCAATTTTAACCCTGCAGTGCACCTTATAGACATGGCTTAATCTTTGGTATCTGGATTCGGAGCTTTCCCATAAACTCTTTGGCTTAGCTTAAATTAGCCCAATAAGCCTAACCCAGCTACCCATTGTATTCGGGAAAGGGGACCGTGCACGGCAAGCATATGTATGTTTAAGCAAGCATGGCCCTCAATATGGGCACCGTAGCCTCCACGAAGGCCTATTCCAATATGACCACAATGGTCTTAAT